>JAJONR010004104.1:0-45943 GCA_029582245.1 Solanum etuberosum
TAGAGGCTTCATAGACAGTCATATGTTAGTTCTTGAGTTTTCTATTTCCTGTTTTAATGGCTGAGACTTGAGTTGCCATTTTGGCTAAGTTTAATATTTCTTAAAGACATTTGCATGAGTCATCCTTTGAGACTATTTCTTGTGTTTAATATTTCCTCTGAGTAAGTAAGCCAGGCCAAGGGTTCTCTTGGGGCCAGCAATGGTTCTCGAGTGCCAGTCCCACCCAGGGTGTAGGCTCGGGGCGTGACACCAAATCTACCAAAAACAGCCTTCCCTCTTCACGAGCCACTTTACGGCACGTGGTTAAGACCAGGGCTCATGGGAAGGCTCATGGGAGGGAGTTGGTGCTGTGAGGATTGAGAGAAATGGCTTTACCACTACCTAAGGTCCATGAGAGGGACCACGGCTCGTGGCCTTGACCACGAATCATGGAGGCCCTTGTAAAGATGCATTGGCTTGTGAGCTAAGGGCACATGTTGCCCAAGCCACTGCCTCAAGTCCACGAGAGGGACCACGGCTCGTGGTCATGACCACGACTCGTGGAGCCCCTCGTGGCACCTGGCAGCTAACTTAAAGTGAGGGGTGTTTTGGGTATTTCCTTTTTAAGTCCTATTAATGTGAAGTCGTTTGCCTTATTTTTATTCACCTATATAAGACTTTTTAACTAAAAATACACCCATTCACCCCATTATTTCACAAAACCCAAATCAAAATCCCAAAGTTCATCTTCTACAAAAATTCTCTCTCTAGAAAACTCAAAGAAGAAGAAAAAGATAGAAGTTGAAGCTAGGGTTCAAGAAGCTAGGGTTTCTAATCAAATTCCTTGTAATTCATCAATAAGGTATGGTTGCTCTTCATCCATGGGTATCCTTCACCCATGGAGCCCCTTCAAAACCCCCAATTTCAAAACTAGAAATCCCAAAATTAGGGTTTGACTTCAATCCCATGGATTCCATTCAAATTCATTTTTAATGATTGGATTATGTTTTATTATGGATATATTGAAGATTTTATATGGTTTTATGTTGAATTTCCCAAGAATCCATGAATTCCCCAATTTTCCCAATTTGGATCTCAAGGTGTAAGTGTTGATTGATGCAAGTAGAATATGATAGAATTATACATATAGAGATTGAACTACTTGAGTTATGTGATAAGACACCGGATTCCATGATAAGCACACATAGTCTATGTCGGTTAATGCTTATTCCCTACTATGATAGTATGAACAAAAAGATGAGTTATGAACTATAGTTACTCAAGAAACTTTACTTAGTGTGGGTGGGTTTATGGGATCTTATTCATGCATTGCACAAGTAAGCTTTAAGGGTATTTATGATATGTTCCTCTTATGACATGATGGTTTATGAATTGTTTATGCTTATGACTTATGCTTTTATACTAATCTTCATGATGATCCTTAAACTTGATAAAGTGCATGCTTTTCAACTAAATGTCATTTTTAGCATGTCTTCACTATTTTTATGCATGGCTATCATACTTAGTGTATTTTTGTACTAACCCATATTTTCAACATTTTTCTAAAGTGTAGGGTCTGATTTTTTAGGTGATCCTCATTTGGTCAAAGCTTGGATTTGACTAGTCTCCTTGCTTGTGGTGAGTCCTCATGATTCGAGGATGGATGACATCTTCGTAGTTTCTTTCTCTTGTAATTGACTTCCGGACTATGTTGTATGGGTTGTGACCCTATTTGATTCAACTAATTGTAATAGATGGCTAATTGAGACAAGTCTAGACTACCTCTTTCCTTTAAGAAAATTTTGGACTTAAATGCATTTTTACTCTTTATTGTTCTATTCTTATGTTTTGATATGCTAAGTGGCTTACATGGATCCTTTAGGGGTTCTATGTGCCTTGTTACATCTAGGGGGTACTCCTGGGTCGTGACAGGAATGAAAAGTGAGACTCAATCTTGAGATTTGTTGCAAAATAAGGAACCCCTCCCTATAAAAATGAAATGATGAGAAAAAGCTTGAAGATTAATATGAAAAAAAAACTGTGATGAAATAAAAGGGTGTCCAATAAATAGAGTGAAATTTGAGGTTTGACTTTCCAAGTGAAAAGAATGAAAAGAACTTGAGAATAGGTGAATATAAGTGGAACAATGCTTTGAAAGGGTGAAGTCACTATGCCAAAATTTACCATACCTTTACCCTCGCCCCATTAAAAACCTAAAAGGGATCTTGCATAAACTAGGTTGTGTGATGAATGAAAAATATGGGAAAACCTATAGGATGAAGCTTGCATGTATTTCTCTTTCGTAAAGTGAGAGTTGTATTGATTCCTGACTTCTTTATTGATATGCTTTGTGAGAGTATGAAATCATTTTTTATTCAGGGCACTAAAATGCTTTTTTGAAGCATGGTTTTGCATTATTGGAGAGCATTAGTGAATTTGATATTTTGTTGATACTGGTTAGTACTCACTTGAAGCTTTTTAAGCATGATTGAGTCATTGCACATGTTTGTTCGTAGTATTGTGGTGGCACTTGCATGTTGTAACACCTCAGATTTACAAAAGGATAGAAATGTAGATTTTTCAGTTGTAGACATGACCTACGGTTGGTAGAAACATCTAAGGACCGTAGATGGCACCTGTATGTGAGAGAGGAAATGAAGTAATAACTTTTGGAAAATTTTAGGACCTTGATATACCGTGAGTTTATGGTATTTTTGATGCGTTTCACTTAGATTTTGTGTGTGTCTTGGGCTGTTTTGTTAGTAGGATTGATGGTTTTGATGTAATCTTTGCAGGAAATTGGTTCGGAAGTGGTTGAGAGAGATATGAGCTAAAAAGTGCAGAAGGAACCACTGACGGAACCAACCACGGACCGTAGGTCCATTGACGGGTCGTGGATGGGCAGTCGTAGGTCCTGGTCAAGAAGCTGAGTTTCAGTACTCAAACCACGGAGTGACAGGATGGACCGTAGTCCAATCCACGAACCGTAGGTGGGCAAGCGTAGGTGCAAGTTCAGGGAAATCTGACAAATAGTGGAACCACGGAGATAAAGACGGACCGTAGGTCGAGTGATGCCCCGTCCTGCACATCCGTTGATGAGATCAAAGAATTTGAGGTTCCAGTACCTGAAACACAGTGTTAACCTATGGATCGTAGGTCGACCAACGGTCCGTAGGTCGAAGCGTCGATCGAAACTGCGTCTGAAGCAGTTATTTCATTATTTTGTTTCCTACTTAGTTTGGGATTTGTTTTCAATAAATATTAGTTGTAATTCTCATTTTTGAGGGTTAGACATTATTGTAAGGTTTTATTTTTTGGTCTTTTGGAATTACTTTGCAAACACTTAGCAATTTAATTTCCGGAAATCGGTTTATACAATTTTCACTTTGAATTTCAATTCAAGATTTCAGGTTTCATCTGTTCTAACTATAAGTTCATTAATTCTTTTAACCTAATTATGAATTGTGAACCCTCAAGAATGAGTAGCTAAATCCACAACTAGGATTGTGAGAACCATGAGAAATTAACAAAGTATGAATAATAATTAAGTAATTCTTGCATAGTGTTTATGCATGTATTGTTAATCCTTTCGTTTAGAATGATTTTTAACGAAGGCCAATGTTAGAACTCGCCTCGTTTCTACTTGCCGGACCAAGGAGGTAATGAATGATAAAAGGATTAAACAATAGAGATTTAGTGGATTCTATCTAACAGTCTTATTTCAATTGAAGTGAGGGTGAAAACTAAGCTAAATTGATATGATGACTAATCTGGGGTAAAGGTAAGGGTTAGTAAAGCATACACCCATAGACGGACCAAGTTGCGTGGTGAAATTCCATACTTAGAGGACCAATCACTTAGGGATACCTAACTTACCAATCTTGCATGTCAAACACTAGGATAGGATTACTAGTATTAGGATTACTGTGTTAAGAGCTTGTGGAGAACACATATACCCTAGTTTCCATCTCATATTGATAACTCAAAATCGTGAATCTTGCTTACTTGTTACTTATTCATTTAAATAAACAATATGTTAATTTAGTTACAAAACCTCCATGTTTACTTTTCTCGGAAATAGTTTGACTAAACGGAGATAATTGTGAGTGAATAGTAAAGATGGGGGTTTTGTAACGAAATTAATAGATTGTTTATTTAAATGAATAAGTAACAAGTAAGAAAGATTCATGATTTTGAGTTATCAATATGAGATGGAAACTAGGGTATATGTGTTCCCCACAAGCTATTAACGCACTAATCCTAATACTAGTAATCTTATCCTAGTGTTTGACATGCAAGATTGGTAAGTTAGGTATCCCTAAGTGATAGGTCCTCCAAATAGGGAATTTCACCACGCAACTTGGTCCGTCTATGGGTGTATACTTTACTAACCCTTACCTTTACCCCCGATTAGTAATCATATCAATTTAACTTAGTTCTCACCCTCACTTCAATTGAAATCAGACTATTAGATAGCATCCACTAAATCTCTGTTTAATCCTTTTCTCATTCATTACCTCCTTGGTCCGGCAAGTAGAAACGAGGCAAGTTCTAATGTTGGCCTTCGTTAAAAAGCATTCTAAACGAAAGGATTAACAATAAATGCATAAAAACTATTCAAGAATTAATTAATTATTATTCATACTTTGTTAATTGCTCATAGTTCCCACAACCCTAGTTGTGGATTTAGCTACTCATGCTTGAGAGTTCACAAATCATAATTAGGTTAAAATAATTCATGAACTTACAGTTAGAACAGATGAAACCCGAAATCTTGAATTGAAATTCAAAGTGAAAATTCTATAAAACCATTTTCGGAAATTAAATTGCTAAGTGTTTGCAAAGTAATTCCCAAAGACCAAAAACTAAAACCTTACAATAATGCCTAACCCTCAAAAACGAGAATTACAACTAATATTTATAGAAAACAAATCCCAAACTAAGTAGGAAACAAAATAAGGAAATAACTTCTTCAGACGCGGTTTCGATTGATGCTTCGACCTAGGGACTGTGGGTCGACCTACGGTCCGTAGGTTACCTCTGTGGTTCAAGTACTGGAACCTCAAATTCTCTGATCTCATCGACGGATGTGTAGGACGGGTCATCACTCGACCTACGGTCCGTCGTTGTCTCTATGGTTCCACACTTGGTCAGATTTCCTTGAACTTGCACCTACGCTTGCCCATTTACGGTCCGTGGATTGGACTACAGTCCGTCCTGTCACTCCGTGGTTTGAGTACTGAAACCCAGCTTCCTGACCAGGACCTACGACTGCCCATCCATGGTCCATCAATGAACCTACAGTCCGTGGTTGACTCCGTCAGTGGTTCCTTCTGCACTTTTTAGCTCATATCTCTCTCAACCGCTTCCGAACCAATTTCCTGCAAAGATTTCATAAAAACCATCAATCCTACTAAAAAAACAGCCCAAGACACATACAAACTCTAAGTGAAACGCATCAAAAATACCATAAAATCACGGTATATCAACATCCTCAACATAAACTTGTTGTTTGTCCTCAAGCGACACACTAACGCTCTAAACGACACTTATGTAGAAGGAAACATACAAACTCAAGCAATCATATGGATGTCTCAATCAATTCCATCACTTAGTGCCAATATTTTCATTTAGACTCAATAAGCTAACTCATACGGATCAACTTATGACATAGACAGACCAGTATACATCACCACATACACTTTCAACAATCGCCAAGGTACCAACTCTCCAACAATGTAACTAGTGCCCTCACTTCAAAGAAATCCTTTGTTTTCACACAATGAGTATAATTTTAAGTTCAAGGATTCATTCAACACTCACGCTCAGAACTGAATTCAAATACAGTTATTGCTCAATGCCATAGGCTATCCCTTATTTTCACTGCATAGGCTCTCCAAACTAGTCACTATGATCATTATAAGACTTTTTTAGCTTGTAACGTAGGCTCAGGGTCAGGTAGGGTACATTTGGGTACTTTTTAGTGACTTTTCTGCCTTCCTTGACATTACATTGGCTTTATACCTCTTTTCTCAACCAATTCTTGACATCTTTTTATTTTCTACTCCTTTCCTTGACTTTCTTCAGCACAGATGTGACTTTGACTTTATCGTTCTTATCTTTCACTTTTTTTCTTTTTCTTCCTTTTGTTTTTTTTCAACAATCTTTATCATTCTTCTTTTTGCTTTTTTTAACTTCAGTCACATCTTTTTTTAACTTCAGTCACAATCTTTATCATTCCTAGCCTAGATTGTCTTAACAGGACCAACGGGGTAAGTTCTAGATTGGCACACACTGCTTGAACAAACAAACTCAACTCACACGCACTTGGCACATTGTTTCATTACCGGATTATTGAATTACCCAGTTCAAGTTTTCACTTAAGTCATGCTATCGTACCGGTTCCTTATCATGTCATATGAAGATCCAACACATTCACCTTATTGAACCTATAGATCTAGCATATTTCAAAAAATTTGACGGGTATCAATTTCATGTGCATTACGCCATCATGCTTTCAATTTTCTACTTACTTCTAACATACAATCCTAAACATGTCGGTTCAACATAAAAGTAAATCAGTCCCTTGGAAAAAAAGAACACAGGCAAGAAAACCCCAAGTAAGGATTACAAGTTGGGTTACTCAGACTTCACCCTGTCAGTCACAACCCATTTAGCCCACCCCCAATAAAATATGGTGCAATTTCCCTCAATGCACAGATAATAAAAAAATATAAAGCATAGGGTGAAGAAAACCTGTGGCGCATATGCACCGAAGACCCATTAAGAGGCGGGTAGATCCAGTTTCCCGGAACCCGCTAGATCAATACTAGGGACGCCATCAGTAACACCCTCATCAATAGTCAAAACACCTTCATTAGTGTACAATACACCAGATGGGCCAAAATCCACCTCACGGGCCCGCTGCTGCCTCATCTCCTCATCAATAATCGACTACCGATGGGCTGCCTCTATCTACTGGCGCTCCCTCTTCCTCACCCGTCGAGCCTCCTCAGTGTCGGAAGTGTGATCAGAGGAGCGGTGGTGCTTCCCAGCCACATGGGAAGGGTTAGGTAGTGGCATTGAGTCACCAAATAGGACAGTCATCACCATATCGTCCAACTCATCCACCGGTGCAGTCTCCGGGACAGTCTCAGCAGGGGCCAGAAGGGCATCAACATCAGCACAGAGACTAGCCAACTCCTTCTGGAAGGTGGTGATATCAATAGCAGGGGCAGGCCTCTCAAAAACTCACAACTCAAATGCATCTAGGCCCTTATGAACGGCCTGAATCTTCTTATTCATCATCTACTCTATCTTAGCCTCAGACTCCTCAACAGAACATTGTATCCAAGGCCTCATGTGCTGCAGCAAAGTCGCCATCTGGACCTCCAACTTCTGGACTCAGGACAGAGGGACAACTGTTGACCCTGAATAGGGAGTGGCACGGGATAAGCTCGCAGCCTGACTAGTGGTAGTAGAAAGTGGAGTCTGTGCATCTGTAGTAGTGGGAAAAATGACATTGTCATCAACCTGGATCTGCTCTACATCAACAACAAGATCCGCACCTAGGGGTTGTAAGTCAACCTAGGGATCCCTCTGCGGTGCCGCTAGGTTGGCATCATCTCGGATCAGGCCAATATCCATAGTCTTAGTCGCCTTGAGCAGTCTATCACAATGCCACATAGGCACCCCAGCTTCCATGCACAGATGAAATATGAGGCACGAAAATGTCAAGGTAGTAGTGGTCTGGAAGGCCCTCTCATGGATCTCGGCAATCAAAATCTAGGCGAAGTCCAGCTCTAGTCCTGCCATCAGTGATGCCAACATCACTTCCCTGTCCCAAGTAACCACACTGTCCGCCTGTGTAGGGGATAATCTAGTGTGCACAACGGCCCAGAAGAACTTCGCAGTGAAGCTTAAAGACGCCTTCCTGATAGGCAAAGCAGTATTTCGCACCCACTCGGTACGCTGCCCATCCTCAGCAATATGATGTGCTATCCAATGAAGCAACGTCTCCCTCTGCTCAACATCCCTCTGAAAGGCCCCACTCTGAATAATGCCCATCCTGTAGTCATACTATGCTGTATTGATAGGCAGAGTGTGGGCTGGGCCATAAATGAACCGGTGAATAGTTGTCTCAGAGATATCGATGGAGAAATTTCACACCAAGGTAGCCTAAAGTGGGGGCTGAGCTACGGGCTTGGCCCGTTCAGAGATGGCATTACGGACAGTAGCGGCATAGGAAGCGTAAAATTCTTTGGTCAGAGACTCGTTGTATGTCCCTGGGATTGGTGTCATTCATTCACACATGTGCCTCTTAAACAGCTCCTCAACCGTGGGCGCAGTGTGGAGGCTACCTGTAAGTACTCGGTGCTCCTCAGTAATAATACGGGCCATCTTCTAATGTTCATTCAACATCTTGGCATCAGAGTAGATTTGGTATTGGCCCTCGACGCACCACCTATTGGGCTCCGTGGCATTAGGAACTGTCTTAGCTCTAGGTGGTACAATAGCATTAGAGGAAGAGGCGGAAGAACCGCTGGACCTGGAGCCAGAATGCGTTTCTTCTTCAGATAAAGCCCCCTCCTCAGACTGGGGTAGTGACCACGACCTCATGAGTGGAAGAAATAAGTTGCCTAGCCATGTTCCTCGTGGTCCGGGGGCAGTAGGGGAGCCCCTGGTGGTCTCCGGGATGTACTCCTAATCGGTGTCCTCATCTAACAGGCGTCGGGAAGGGCCACTGACTTGGACTTTCCCTTTCTTGCGTAAACGGGAGCTTTTTTCGGTGCCATGGTACCTGTGGAAGCTTAGTTGGTACCCAAAGAACACAAAAAGACCCAAGAAAAAAATTTAGAACACCTTTTAGACTTAGACAAAAATTTAAAAATCTTCCGGGCAGTAGATGTTATGGTGAGCTACGGTGGGTACCTACAGTCCGTCGATGGAACAACGACCCGTGGGTCCCCTCCGTAGGTCAGAGGTTCCATTTTTGGGTCCCTAAAGTTGGAACCACGGATGTATAGAATTGTCTGCCGATGGAACGACGGACCGTAGTCCACATCGTGGTTCATCACTTAGAAAAAATTTACGAGAAGGTCAGTGGATGGGCCACGACCTACGGTCCGTCGGTGGTGGCCGTGGACCAAAGTTGTGCCAGGTTTGAGTTCCATATTTGACTCTAACAATATTAACACAACAATCATTCAATTCTTTAAGCCTAAACATGCATTTCAACATATTATGTGGTCGTTCATCATCCTTAGGGTTTTGATCATGCACCTTTCAACAATCAACATATAAACATCGAAAAACCGTAAGTCCAAACTTCCAACTAGACCTATCAACCTTAATTAGTTGATTAAAATTAACAATACACTCACATACCATCATTCCAAGGGTATTTACTAAACCAAATTTCAGCATATTAACAAGTATTTTAATAACCCAAGGTCCAGTACAAGTTTGTGACTTCATAATGTAAATAATGAACAAGGAATTCAAAGTTTATGGTGAAATCATTTTCCTTACAAGAAATCACAGTTGGTGAGTGTGGTAATCTAGTACAAGCTCCTTAGAACAACGCTAACACCGAACCCGGACCTTTATTCTTTGATGGAAATTGAGGTTGTTTTAGAGAGAAAGGGAGAAATAAGGAGAAAATGGCAGAAATGGTAGTGGGGATGATTATAAGTGGGATTGGAGGATTTTATGGGACTTATTTGGAAGTGGAGTGGGTTAATTTAGGGTGATGAAGCGGTTTATAACGGCTGGGGGGGGGGAATATGAAGTGGGGGGTGTTTTTGAAATGAGGGGTTTTATTTATATGGGGCCTGGGTTGGGTCACCAGTAACCCTAACTTGGACCCAAGAGACCCCATCGACGGTCCGTGGGTCGACCTACGGTCCATCGATGGGGTCTGTAGGTCACTCGAACACTTAGTAAGAAAATCAAAAAACATACTTGGGGTCTACGGATGCCATCCACGGTCCGTGGATTGACCGACGGACCGTCGATGGGATCCGTAGACCACTGCAACAGCTTAAGTTCTGCAGATTTTGTTTTTTTGTCCCTGCACACATATCAAACATTAGGCCTTCCTTTTTACATTTTTTGGACACTTTTTAGACACGGACCCTATTTTATCTATATCTATCCAACACTAAACATAAAAATTAATAAACACATATCTAAAGACCTACAAAATCAAAAAGAAGGAAGAAAAACTCCTCTATCAAAAAGAAACTCCTATAGTTGGCTAGATTTTACATCTTGGGTTGCCTCCCAAGCAGCGCTTGATTTAACGTCGCGGCACGACGCAGACACCTTGATTACTCAGACTTCATCAAGGTGCCAAGCCTCTATCACTTCATTGATACTCTAAGATTTCATCAAGTAGATTTTGATCCTCTGTCCGTTCACGTTGAACCTTATTCCTTCATTGTTCTCGACCACTCCATGGAGAAATACTTGAGTTACTTTGAATGGCCCGGTCCACTTGGACTTGAGCTTACCAGGAAACAAGCGCAACCTTGAATTAAATAAGAGCACCAAATCATCGACAACAAATTCACGCTTTTTGATCTTCTGATCATGGTATTTTTTTCATCTTTTCCATGTACAAGGCTGAACTCTCATATGCTTTTAGGAGAAACTCATCAAGCTCATTCAAGTCATTCAATCTTTAACTCGATGCGGCGCCCCAATCCAAATTCAACTTCTTTAGCGCCCACATTGCATTATGCTCTAGCTCTATGGTCAAATGGCAAGATTTCCCATATACAAGTTGGTAGGGGGACATACCTATGGGAGTTTTGAATGCGGTGCGATAAGCCCATAGAGCATCATCAAGCCTTATCGACCAATCAGTTATGTTAACATTTACGGTCTTTGCAACTGTAACACCCTATATCATAGAAAAGACAAACCAGCAGTCATTTCAGACGTTGCAGGTACCACCTGCGGACCGTAGGGTGACCCACGGACCGTAGGTGGGGTCCGTCGTTGGCCACCTGCAACCCCCTCCAAAACTCCTAGAAAATTCAACTAAGGGTCAACCTACGCCAGGACCTACGTCGGACCCCCAGATTTCAACTCCCAGTTGCCGAACGACGACCGACCAGAACGGACCGTCGGTCCTGCCACGGTCCGTCGGTCCTGCCACGGTCCGTCGGTCTGGTCCGTTGGTGACCCCCGACATCTTTTAAGTCAGGGGTCATTTGGTCTTTTCCCTATGCGTTGGACCCCTAATCTACGTCGTTTAACCCCTAAACTACGTGGTTTTAGTCAGTTTTATCCTAGAAACTAAATTAGAACCTAACCTAATTAATCATTCACCAAAAATTCATAAAACTCAGAGTGAAAGAGGAGAAAGAGTAGACCAAACCCCTCTAAAAGAATGCAGCAGATTTTCATCAGTTTCAGCCCCGAAATCGAAAGATTTCTCCTTGGAATTCGTCACCAGGTATGTTCCTTTCACCCATTAGATCCCTATAATTCAGTTAGATTCTTGATTCCCTTCATATTATCTAGCCCTAGGGTTTCTTGAATGTTACAAATTGTTGTGAATCAGTTGTTAGAATAATCCTAATCAGATTTTCATGTTGTGGTAACATTGTTGCTTAGTTCCTTGCTTATATGTGTTGATTCGTTTATTTCATGAATTACACTTGCTAGGTCAGTCTATACAGATATACATGCATCAGTTCCAAATCTTTCATTATCAGTACATTAATGTTGCATTTTCAGTTAGCATGTCAGAATAGTAAGTTATCCATTATATTTCAGTTATGTTGTATTGTATATATATTCAGTTGGGAGTAGGCTTAACACCGAGTTTGACTAGGGTCAATCACCCTCATGGTCCCAGAACTACGTGTCCCCGTAGGTTTGTAAGTCCCATATGTGGGCATCATATTTACTGATCACGTCAGTCATGCCTTTATACCCTTGTCAAGGTATATTGGGTCCTGTCGATGAGGCGTATACATCGGACTCCACATGTAGCTCATGTGGTTTTATGTCTGTTACTAGAGCTCCCACAGTCATATTCTACTGCATTTGACTAGGTTCCGAGTAATATTTCAGTATTTAGTTTCAACATGTTATGTACTTGGTCATTGCATTCAGTTAGCTCAGTATTCACTATATTTCAGTATTTTCATCATGTTCAGATTATATCATTGATCAGTATGCTTTATTCAGTTATGTGTATATTGTTCAGCTTTATCCTATTCTGCATGCTCAGTACCTTTCAAGTACTGATGCATACTCTGTGCTACATCTTCTCGTGATGTAGGTTCAGGTTCTCAGAACTCAAATCACGCATAGATCGGTTCCCGATCTTCAGTTCAACAACTTCAGTGGTAAGTCCTCATTCTTCGAGGACGATAGACAGGTTTTCAGATTTAGTCTTTTATTTCAGTTTCAGTTTTTACTAGAGTTAGTTGGGGACATGTCCTAGCATCTCTAGTCAGTTAGAGGCTTATTTCAGACATAGACAAATTCAGCTTTAGCAGTTAAGTAATAGTTCAGTGTTATTAAACTCTCATTCAGTATTTTATATACTCAGACTCAGATTGGGTATTCCCCATCATTTAGTTATCTCATTTTTTAAGCTTCCGCGCAGTATTTCTTTTAACTATGCTTATGATATTCCAGCTCGGGGTTAGCTTAGGGTCACTCGTGATCCTAGGTCCCGTGTTTAAGTCCAGGGGATAGCCTCGGAGCGTGACAATAAGAATTTGCTTTATCTCATGATTCAACACTTCTACTTGACTGCGGATGATACGGGGTTGCTACGCTGTGCCGAAAACCATACTTCTCAAGCAATGTCTTAAACAATTTATTACATAAGTGAGAACATCCATTGCTTATGATTGCCCTTGGTGTACCAAATCTGGAGAAGATATTCTTTTTTAGAAATGCGGTGACACTTTTTCCCTCATTATTTGAAAGCGCAACTGCTTCCACTCATTTCGATACATAGTCAACCGCAACAAGAATGTACTTCATCCCATTCGAACTCACAAACGGACGCATGAAATCAAGACCCCAAACGTCAAAAGGCTCAATCACCATTATTGGGTTCATCGGTAGTTCTTGCCTTTTTGAATTTCCGCCTTCACGTTGGCAACAGTTACAAGACTTGGCAAAATCTTGAGCATCTTGGTGGATGGTAGGCCAGTAATACCCACAGTGCAAAATTTTATGGGCAGTTCGGATACCACTATGGTGCCCACCAACAGGCGATGAATGACATGCCTCTAGTATATTCATCATCTCAACCTCGGGCACACATCAACGAATATTCTCATCAGCACACACACGAAACAAGTAAGGCTCGTCCCAAAAGAATTTCTTCACATCAGACATGAATTTTTTTCTTTGGTGAAATGAAAAATCCGACGGAACCAAATCACTTGCCAGGTAGTTAGCAAAATCTGCGAACCAAGGGATAAGATCATAAGAAGCAGCCAATACTTGTTCATCAGGGAACGCATCATTAATCTCAACTCCATCCTCAAATTTGATCATAGCTTCCTCCTCTAATCTGGACAAATTATCAGCAACCTAATTTTTTGTTCCCTTTCTATCCTTTACCTCAAAATCCAAATCTTGCAACAAAAGTACCCATCTAATCAACCTTGGTTTTGCATCCTTTTTAGCCATCAGATACCTCACTAAATAATGGTCAGTATGCACTACGACCTTAGTACCAAGAAAGTAGGACCTAAATTTCTCAAATGCAAAAACCACAGAAAGGAGCTCCTGTTCAGTCACAATATAGTTCTTTTGAGCCAAATTCATAGCTTTGCTTGCATAGTAAATCTGATGAAGAATCTTCTCTCGCCTCTGTCCTAACACACCACCAAGCGCCACCCTACTCACATCACACATCACTTCAAACGGTTGTCCCCAATCCGGTGAAATAATGATAGATGTCGAAGAAAACTTTTCATTCATCTCTCCAAATGCTCTCAGACAAGCATCATCAAAATCAAACTTATACTCCTTTTTGAGTAACTCGCAAAATGGGTGTGCAATTTTCAAGAAATCTTTTATGAACCTTCGGTAGAAACCTGCATGTCCAAGAAAACTCTGAACACCTTTTACAGAAATGGGTTGTGGAAGCTTTTCTATTACCTCAACTTTTGCTCTATCAACCTCAATACCTTTCTACGAAATCCGATGACCAATAACTATACCCTCTTTTACCATGAAGTGGCACTTTTCCCAATTGAGCAGAAGATTGCACTCTTCACATCGTTTTAGTACCTCAGCCAGATGCATCAAACAACCATGAAACGAGTCACCTACCACAGAGAAATCATCCATAAACACCTCAATCGTGTCCTCCACAATATCTGAAAATATCGACATCATACAACGCTGGAAGGTCGCTGGAGCATTACACAACCCGAATGGCATCCTTATGAAGGTGAAAGTCCCATAAGGGAAAGTGAAGGTGGTCTTCTCTTGGTCTTCCGGAGCTATGGAGATTTGATTGTACCCCGAATACCCATCAAGAAAACAATACCAACCCTTACCAGTGAGACGGTCTAGCATATGATCCATGAACGGCATTGGGAAGTGATCTTTTTCGGTCCATTCATTTAACTTGCGATAGTCCATACACACTCTCCATCCAGTCACCGGCCTCATTGAAACAAACTCATTTTTAGCATTAGGAACCACAGTGATTCCTCCTTTCTTTGGCACAAACTGAACTGGGCACACCCAACTACTATCAGCAATGGGATAAATAACTCCAGCATCTAACCACTTAATGATCTCCTTTTTAACAACCTCTTGCATAGGGGGATTTAGTCTCCTTTGATGATAAATTCTTGGCTTACTGTCCGGCATGAGTTAGATTTTTTGAGAACAAATGCCCGGCGGTATCCCAATAATGTCTGCAATAGTCCATCATATAGCCTTCTTAAACCTCTTCAGTACAGATACCAAGGCCTCCATTTGCTCTTCGCTCAAATTAGCAGCAATGATTATTGGTAAAGTCCTATCTTTCCCCAAGAATACATACCTCAAGTGGGATGGTAGAGCCTTGAGTTCCAGTTTTGGAGGCTCATCTACAGACGGTTTTGCAGGTGGGGAGTCTCGATTCTTCATATCTAACTCTAATCTTTTTGGCTTGGAACGAAAATCGAACCTATCAAGTGCGGCAACTAGCTCATCATACTCATTAATACCATCACTATCAAAATTCATCATCGTCGCTGCTAGCACATCAACACCTACCTTTTCCTCAATGGATACCTTAGAGTTGTGCCCCTGAATATGACTTACCAGGGATACTGATTTAAGATCACTTTCAGGATTCATAGACCTATAGATGTCAAAAGTTACCTTCTCATTGTTTAATCAGAACTTCATTTGCCCTCTTTCCATGTTGACCAAGGCACGCCCAGTAGCAAGAAATGGTCTCCCTAAGATGATGGAAACTTCAAAATCAATCTCACAATCAAGTATCACAAAGTCCACCGGAAAGATGAATGACTCTACTTTCACAAGGACATTTTGGAGCACTCCAATGGGCCTCTTCACAGTTCTGTCGAACATAAGTAACCGCATCGCAGTCGGCTTTGGAGATCCTAAACCCAACTTCTTATAAGGGGACAATGGCATCAAATTAATGTTGGACCCCAAATCACACAAAGCCTTTGCAAAGTGTAGAATCCCAATGGTACAAGGAATAGTGAAAGCTCTAGGATCCTCTTTCTTTTGCACAAGTGACCTAGTAGCAATAGAACTACAATGTTGCATCCTCTCATCATTCTCAAACCTGACAGCCCTCTTTTTGGTCACCAAGTCTTTCATGAATTTAGCATACCCAGGCATTTGATCCAAAGCTTCTATCAATGGGACATTTACGGACAGTTGCTTCAACATAGATATGAACCTGCGGTATTTTACCTCTTCGGTCTTTTTCACCAATCTCTGTGGGAATGGAGGTGGAGGTCTAGGCATGGGAACAACTTTTTGGGTCACCTCTGCTTCCTTCTCGGTGTCAATTTTCAGATCTTCAGTAACCTCAATATCATCCTCACCCTTTTCTTTCACTTTTTCAACCTTAGACGGCATGGGGGGTCAATGGTCTGCTTTCCTCCGCGAGTACTGACTGCCATACAATGCCTATCATTTTTCGGATTCTGGATGGTGTTGCTAGCAAGTGTACCAGGCTGACATGGGTTCACAATGGTGAACAACTGACTAAACTGCTGCTCAAGTTGCTTGACTGACACTGCATAGGCATCAACTTTTTGATCGATTCTAGACAAGTCATTTTGCATATCTTTCACATTCTCATCAGTTGCATCAAACCTCTTCATCATCTTTTGCATCATATCCTCAATTCCTGACATACTATTAGCACCCTATTTATTACCAAGAGGAACGTAGGGCCCAACCTTATCATTTTTGTTACCATAGTTGTTCCGGTTTGTCATTTTTATCACGATTGTAGTTCCCATCTCGGACATAATTTCCCTCACGGTTGTAGATGCCATAGTTCCGACCTTGGTTTCCTTGACCGTGGGGCCAATTATCCGTGTTGGAACCTTGGGTGTTGGTTTGGAAACCTCCCCATCTAATCAGTCACCAAATTCGCATCCTCCTCATAGTAACATTCCTCAACTGGCGGTGGCAGAGTTCTAGTAAGATAATTTACCGCATTTACCTTTTCTGCATTTCCACTCACATGCTTCAAGACCAAGCCCAGTTTTGTCCTCATTTGAGCCATCTCTTCACGAATGTCATCATTAGCTTAATTTGATGCAGTTCGTACCGCGACCGTGCTCCTACCAGTATTTGCCTTTCTAGTGCTCCATGCTTTATTGTTTTGGGAGATTCTCTCACGTTTTTCAGCGATCTCCTCGAAAGTACACTCACTATATGATCCTCAACAATAGTATCTATCACAGCCCAACCATTGTCATCGTGTCCTCTATAGAAGTACTCCTTCAGTGACTTATCATCTATGCGGTGATTCGGAACACTCCTAATGAACCTAGTGAACTTATCCCATGAACTGCTTATGGACTCTCCAGGTAGTGCTGTAAAATTATTCAGTTTGTCCTCCTGATTTAAATTCTTGGACACTGGAAAATACCTTGCTACGAACACCTTATACAGTTGGTCCCATGTACAGATAGAATTGAATGGCAACTCAGAAAACCACACAGCAGCATCACCGGTCAACGACAGTGGGAATACTCTCAAACCTATGACATCCATATCTAACTTCGGTCTTCCTACGCAACTCTTACAGACACTTGATAATTTAGCCATGTGAGCGTATGGATCTTCTGAAGCCAACCCAACAAACAACCCTCTCGCTGTAAATATCTATATCAGACTGCTTGTCACCACAAATGTATGCCCCAGAGGTAGAGGAGGGAGAACAATAGGTCCATCTGATCCAACCGCATAATAGTCAGCCCTGTAGTGATCATGCAACCTCGGTGTTGGCGGATCCTGCACCCTTTCTGCATTTTTGATTAGATTACCACCACGAACCTGAGCGGGCACATTAACAACCCCTGGAGGCTGCAATTCAACTCCATCTTCTGCGGTGCCTATGTACGGTCTGTAGGTAGACCTAAGAATCGTACATGGGCCCCGTCGATGGAGGGTCAAAATTCAAGTCCCTAAACCCCACCTATGGTCGACCAGGACGGTCCATAGTAGGACCTACAGACAGTAGGTCTCAATCGTCAGTCAGGCTCAGCAGCTTTTATTTTAAGGCCTTTTGGGTCTTTTCTTAATTATTTTATCCTAATATTATGTCATTTTACCTTCTACCCTAGACACTATGTAAACATTTTAACCCCCAAACTACCAAAATTAACTCATTCTCCTAATTTTTAAATGTTGACCAAGTTCTTTCTCCCAAATCCTCTCAAGCCTAAGGAAGAAGAAAAAAAGCTAGGGTTCCATTCAAGTCTCCAAATTTTCTATTTTCTCTTGGGCTTTGGTATCAAGGTATGTGTGTATTCACCCATTGAGTCCTTTCCTCCACGGGGTTCCTAAATATTTCAAGTCTCCACTTCAATTCTCCAATTATCAAATTAGGGTTTCAATTCATGGAATATGGTTTCTTCCAATTACGATTTATTTTGATCAATTAAGTCGTCTAATGCATTATTGTATGTTAATCTATGATATTTAGTTGAAATTATACTTGCCCATGCTTTAATTATGTTTTTCAACCATGAACTCTGAAATTATGGAGATATGCATGTTTTCATGAAGTATTATGAATGATTTAAGGTTCCTTTGAGAGTAAAGCATCGATGTTGTTATTGTGAAAGGTTGTTCTCACATAAAGGATTCATAGGGTTGAAAGTTATTTAGGAGTTATTCTAATGAACTCTAGCTTAGATTGGCTACTTGATTGTGCCTTTCAATGATAATAATATTAACATGATTAATAACTTGGTTATTGCATGTCACGTAAAGTTCTTTTTAGCATGATTTCTAACTCTTATGAATTGATATCATACTTAGTACATTCCATGTACTAATGCATGCTTGTGCGTATATTGTTTTACTATTATAGGGTCCGACGTTTTCATTATGCACACTCAGGGCTAGGTGATCCTATTGAGCTTTTAAGATTATTGAGTCCTCATGTTCTGAGGACCAACACTCTTTATTGCTTTATTTATTTATTTTCCAACTTGTATGTGATGTATGGGTTACGTCTCAATCATCTTCCTTATAATGTACTAGATTTCTTGAGACTTATGTTCGACTTGTGCCTTTTGTCAAACTCTTTATGATATAAAAATGTCTTTTGAACTCTTTAAGATTCTATCTTGTATATGTATGCTAAGTGGCTTGTATAGGGTCTCTCGGGGTCCTATGAACTAATTGTGTT
Source organism: Solanum etuberosum (assembly GCA_029582245.1). Classification (NCBI taxonomy): domain Eukaryota; kingdom Viridiplantae; phylum Streptophyta; class Magnoliopsida; order Solanales; family Solanaceae; genus Solanum; species Solanum etuberosum. The sequence continues at coordinate 18,878 of JAJONR010004104.1, forward strand.
GTTCATTTACTTGAGGACAACAAAAAGTTTATGTTGGGGTGTTGAGGAGTGGTAGATTTCTAACCATTTAAGGCATTTTAAGTCTAAAATAAAAGGCAAAGATGAACACACGAAAAAGAGAAAAAATGCATTAAAAGGAGTACAAACTCTCAACTGGTAGTCGCCTAACCTAAAAAATGGATCACCCAATTGACTTGACCTCACCGAAGTGGACAATGTTCATTATTGAAAACATTTAAGGCAGGCTGGCAAACTAGAGTTGAAACACTGATTCATCAAAGTAGATTGGGCGAGCTAAAGTTCCATCACCGAAGGAGACAGAATTCTGAATAATGAATGAAAGTTGAAAAGGTCAATAGGGTGGTAATCAATGATCCACTAAATGTGAAAGGCTGAAACAAATGATTTCGCCAACTAAGGTTCAAACACCTGAAGTCTGTAGCAAAAGAAGGGTGATATTAAGAGAAAATGGTGATCCACCAAACGAGTTAACTAATCCTGACAAACGTCTCCGAGTAAGTCGCTTGTGGAATCTTGCGACAATTTTGGGGAAACTATAAATAGCCAAAAAGAGAGAAAAAAAGAGAATTTTTGGATGCTGTGGAATGTTGGGAAATGAAACAGAAAACTTTTTCCTAATTTCATAGTTAGTTTTATAGATATTGAGAAATACTTTTTTCTTAGTTTTGGGTTTTTCAAAAACTCTTGCAATTAACATTTAAGGGTTCAAATCAAAGTGGGGGTTGAAGATTATTACACAATTTCAGCATATTAATAGCCTGTTACCTTATAGGTATAATTTCTTTGCTTCTTATGGTGTGTGTCAAAAACCTAAAATCTAGGGGGTGTTATTATGGGGTTGGGTGTTGATTTAATGTAGTGGGTCTTGTGCTATGAGCTATTTTATTGTTGTTCATTCATGAATTTAGGTTATTTAGCATCGTATTAATTTATGGGTTAAGGTTACATACTTTATCCTAGTTTAAATCTTCTGTTGATGCTCAAAAGAGATCAATTAAGTGGTTAAAAACATTGATGCATGCAATTATAGGTATTTCTATGGTTTGTTCGAAAGAGAAATTATGGTTCATTCCTAATTATCAAATTTACTTGAAAGAGAGGTTCTCGTAAGGTAATGGGTTTATTTGTAATTCACATAGATGAGACTGAAAGGAAATTCTATGATATGGTACTATGAGATCGAAAGAAGATTAGTGTAATTGAAGAATACCTAGCATATCTATATTTGTTTAGTACTATTGAGCAAATCACTTGTACCCCTATGTGACATCAACACCAATCCCCACACCCTTATATCGTCTCTTACTTGTGGAATCCATGCGTTTTAGTCTAACTGTGATACTTTATTTCAAACTCTTTTTGATAAATTTGGTGAAATCATCCACCCAACTGCTCTGAAATGCTACAATGATTCGATTTGCATTCGTAATTTTCTAGTTGAATTCTTATCCTTAAACCATTCCTTGCGCGATTCGATCCCAACTATTCGTTGGGTATTTTTTCTTGACAACGAGCGATTACTCTTCTAATTGTTTTAAGGGTAATTTAAGTGTTATCATTCACCTCCAGAAGACTCCTTTTTTTTCCTCCCCTTCAATGACTAACATTAGAATTACCACTTTGACTCAACATTTTTCTCTTTTCAATTATCTCGATCATATACTTTACTAATTGTTGTCTAGTTCTCCTCTTTAAACATAGTTATCCCCTGAATCCATTTTCCGCACCCGACTAAAAATACATAATATTCATTATATATTATTATTATTATTATATTAAAAGTTTGAAGATTCTAAACACAACATTTGATTACAAAAATACCCTTGAAAGACCATTGTATTCTTTACTACAACACTATTTGTATAAATATGTTTGTAAGAAAAAAATGTATATTCCAACTACTAAAATAATAAATAGACATTCAATTACATTTAATAGGGAAAATGAAAAGATCATAATTTGACTTTTCATTCGTTGTTATAGCTTTTTCAGTTAACCTTAATTGCTTTATCTTCCAAATTTATTAAAATATATGGATATTTAAGAGAGACAAAAAGAAAATAACGAAACATATCAAGAGCACTCAAAAGAACAAAAATGTAAATATTCACTAATTTAATAATGAATAACAACTTGCCAATATAATTTTTAGGTATCATTACAACAAAGCGGTAAAAAAAATTGTGACTATATTTCAGTTGTTTGGAATAGTTACAAAAGGTCGTTTATAGTGTCTTGACATGATAATTGTCGTATATGTTTTCATTGTCGTGAAGAAGATAATATCTAGACATGTGGACTGTAGTGGGTAGAAATATTTAGGATTTCATCCTAACTTTTTTCTTGCAATGAAATTTTTCTTGATTTTCTCTAAAATTATGAAGGAAATGGCATTATTGCACAGAAAGATCCTAAAGCGTTTCTAATTGTTATTGGACAATAGATGAGTGTACAATAGATCTATATAAAAATGAGTCAATATTTATCTATTACTTCTTTTCGTTTAATTTTTATTTGAGTTTTGTTCTTATGATAATTCTTCACTATATTTTTAGTAAACTGAATTCGGATAGTATGTTGGCGTAACAGTCTAAGGAAGACTACAATTCTGCAATATGATGTTGCATTTGTTTTAATATTTCTGAATTATTTGTTATTGTATAAATGATCATTTTTTGTATGAAATACTAATCATATGAGTCAGAGTTTTTTTTATTAATCATTACAAGCATGTTTACATAAAAATTTTATCATTCAAATGATTCTAAGAAAAATTAGATGGGACACCGGTACAACGCACATGCTTAGAGACTAGTCAATTAAAATTTACAAACATTGATGTATCTGAAAGACATTCTACACAATAACAATTAGACTTAACTCTATTTACCAACACGAACCTGAATAAAGAAAAAAAATCTGCTGAAAAATCACGAAACGAATGCTTTGAGTTCTCAAAATTGTAAAAAATAATAGTAATAGAGACAAATAAGTTCGAATAGATTGAATACATAGACATAATTATATATAGAATGATATAGAGAAACGGAACAAAAGAAACGTAAATTTGGATGAGCCTCTTTTACATGAGAAAAGAACATGAAAAGAGAGAGAAAACAAAAAAATCTATGTAAAAAGTGTGTGCCATAAGGGACATAGTAGAAGAGATGAAACACACTCTTCAACAAAACCAATACATTATCCATCATATAAAGAGGAAAGGGAACCGATTAGCTGACTATGTAACACCTAAAGTATTTGCAATTATTATTGGACAATTGATGAACTTACAATAGATTATGGAAGAGTGAGTCACAGTTTAACTTTTACATTTTTTCATGTTAATTTTTGTTTGAGTTTTTTCTTCCGATAATTTTTCACTGTATTTTTAGTGAACTTAATTCGGATAAAATGTTGACGTGATAGTCTAAGGAAGACTACAATTCTAGGATATGTTGTTTAAATTTGTTTTAATATTTATGACTTTTTTTAATGTGTAAATGATCATTTTTTTATCTAATATATTCCTACTCGTATGAGTCAGTATTTTTATTAATCATTACATATATGTTTTTGTAAAATTTTAATCATTCTAATGAATTTTGAAAATAAATAAATAAATGAAACACACGTGCAACGCACGTACCCAGAGACTAGTCAATTAAAATGCACAAAAAATGTTGTATCTTAGAGATATTCTTCACAATAATAACAAGACATAACTCAATTTTCAAACACCAACCTGAATAAAAAAATTTATACCAAACAATCAAGAAATGAAAGCTTTGACTTCTCAAAACTGTAAAAACAGAGTAATAGAGACTGATGAGTTCGAATAAATTAAATACATAGAAAAAATTATATATAGAACGATGTGAAAATAGAGGGAAAATAAGCCTCTTTTGCATGAGGGAAAAATGTGAAAATAGAGGGAAAATAAAAAAACATAGGTAAAGTGTGTGCAATATGACGTAGTAGAAGTGATAAAAAATAATCTTCAAGAAATCAATTTCATTACCCATCTTATAATGAGGGAAGGAAACAATTAGCATACTATGTAGCATCTAAAATGTTTGCAACTATTATTGGACAATAGATAGGCGTAGTACTTCTTTTCCTGTTAATTTTTGTTTGAGTTTAGTTCTTATGATAATTCTTAATTGTATTTTTAATGAACGGAATTTGGATAGTATGTTGGTGTAACATTCTAAGGAAGACTACAATTTTCAAATATGTTGTTCAAAATTATTTTAATATTTCAGGATTATAATTTACTGTATAAATGATCATTTTTTCTACGATATGATCCTAATAATATGAGTCATTTTTTTATTAAACATTTTTCATAAAATTTTAATCATTCTAATGAATTTTTTTTTAAAAAAAAAAAAACTAAATGGGACTCACGTTCAACGCACAAGCCTAGACACTAGTCAATTAAAATGCACAAAATTGATGTATCATAAAGATATTCTTCACAATAACAATAAGACTTAATTCTATTTTTAAACACTATAACCTGAATAAAAATAATTTGCCAGAAAATTAAGAATCAAAAGCTTTGATTTCTCAAAAATATTATAAAACAGAGTAATAGAAACTTAAACCTATTTACAAACACTATAATCTCTTTTGCATGAGGAAAACGTGAAAAGAGAGGGAAAAGAAAAAACTTATGTAAAATGTGTGCCATAAGAGACATAGTAGAAGAGATCAAAGACAATCTTCAAGGAAAACAAGACATTATTCATCATATAATTCGGGAAGGAAACCAATTAGCAGACAAAATTATGAAAGTGATTGTTTATAAATATTTTCAGATCAAAACTTCTTAAATTAATTGCGCGTTATTTTACGTTTTTCTTCTCTAAAAGAATTTCAAAATATTATTCTGAATCTGAAAAGGGTTAAATGGAGAAGAAAGAGAAAGATATTTACTAAGTCAACTTTAACAAAAAAAAAAAATTAATAAACAAAAAAATAATGGGTGAGGAAATACCCAGAATAGTTCATAAGACTTTAATTAAAATCTAAACAAAGTTCTTGTGATATGATGAACAAGTTTTATAAATACAAACACAAGAAGAGTAGATCTTGTATGAATACACAAATGGAATATAACAATATATATTTTAGCTACTTGACATAGTGAAAAATTAATATTTAAGTAGCATACCTATATGAAAAAGGTGTCCGCACTTCAACTTTTCAATGGACCTGTTATTATTGTTGGTAACAGCCTCCAAGCAAATGGAGCAACCCGGCGAATCCATGCTATTAATAGGAAATGAATATTTAGATTAAAATATAGGAGATGAAATATAATTTTTTATTACAGATTCAGTTTTGACGAGCTTGATGAATATCAACACTAAACAAACAAATCCTTAGAGAAAAGTAGTAAAAAGCTTATTAAGAACGAGGTGACATATATACATACATATATATAGGGGCACATCAAAGCGCTTATATGAAAAAAAATATTAGTAACAACCTTTTGTAAATTGTAAATTTGAAATTTGGATGAACAAACTGAAAAAACTATTTGAGGGGTTTTAGTAAAAAACGTTGCACATATAAAATCACTTATAGCATAAAACTGTTATATTATAGAATGTGGTAATTTAAATGTGTCATAATTTCGTTCTTATCTGGGTTGTAACTAAACTCATATAAGACAAGATATATATAATACAATATTAATTTACTTTTGTTGAATTTGGTGTTAGATTTTTTTATTTCAAGATTTCTTTTTTCAAGTATCTTTATGAATATTGAGATTTTGTAATGTTAATAAAAAAATTGTATTACAAACAAAAGTTTAGGTGTGAAAGCTCTCGAATGGTGAATGAAAATTAACTTTCTTGATTGAAGTTGTTTATCTATATTATTTACTTCTCGCAATTATGATAAATCATAATTTGCATTGCAATATTAGTCATTAACTTCTGAGATTTACAAAATTTAATTGAAAATTACTTCATCTGTTTCAATTAATGTGAAGTGGTATGATTGGTCAAAGAATTTAAAACTAAATGAAGATTGTAATTAATCTAGTCAAAATGATAACAATTAGTAGTTAATGATGGTGGCACTACATGCTATTGATAAATAATTACTTGTTTATTGAAATTTATTTTATCCGACAATTACATGAAACTAAATTGTAAATTTTTAATCCTAACCCACCCGTATATAAGTTAATCTTTCACCCAACAACGACAATAAATAATAGAAAAAAGCAAAGTAATAGAGTAATAAGTCTTAAATAAAGCTTTCATAAAAACATATATAAAGTGTGGAAGATATTAAAAATGCATAAAATCTTGTGTCACTGGTGTAAAAACGTCTAAAATGAATTATAATTCTTCAACACAACAAAACTATTGGATATCTAAAATACTAGTAAATAAGATAAAAGAAGCGAGGTTCTTGCTCCGAAAATAAGTAGCTCACCAAAGCTTTAAACCGGACACGCTCTTAGATTAACTAGATTAGTTGGATTTTCTAGTGTTAGGATCTGCATCAAAAATATGCACCAGGAGTAGTATGAGAAAAAAAAACATGCGTACTCAATAAATTTCAAAGGTCGATTATCACAATAAAAATTTGGATAGACACAACTGGCACCCAGAACCTTGTAAGGCCGAGCGTACCAAAAATAGAGTGTATCTCTTGGTGTATGTGTAACATACCTCTTTAGAAAGAAACTAGAAATAAAAAGAAACCATTTTTGGAAATAATCAAATTTGGAAAGTTTGACAAGTTAAGCTAAGTATGAGTTTTGGGTCAACTTCAAACGATCATAACTCCTAGCACACGATGATTTAGGTGGTCTAAAAGATACTATATGAAAGGTCTTTGAATTAACTTTCTAACGCCACCGAGTTTGCTAATTTTCGAGCTCGTATGAGGGAGATATACCTGTTCTAAGTTGGGTTGTCTAGATAAGAAAAGTTAACCGGATTTTAAAGGGGTATTTTGGTCTTCTCCATACCCAATTGGGTTAATTCGTTTTTAGTGAATCAATTAGGGTTTAAACTTATTTATTCAGTTTACACTTCACAAAATTACGCTAGGGCTTTGAGAGAAGAGAAAAGAGGAGAAAAAAGAAGAAAAGCCAAAGTTCATCATTCTTGAGGTGTCACTTGCGGATTTCACCAAAGAGTTAATCCCTACGAGGTATGTGAGATCACATAGCGTTGGGTTCATTCACCCACGTGTCAATCATGATTAATTTCAGCGTATTTACGTTCGTGAAAGTAGAGTAATTGAGTTCTTGATGGATTTTGTTGAAGTTTCTATTGGGTTCTTGATTGTTGAGTTGTTGAGGAGTTCTTGAATTATTTTCATGAGATTTGAGGTTGTTTTTGAGTGTATTCTTGTATACTTTTGTTGGGTATTCGAATCTAGACAAATTAGGGTCGAAAAACGAATAAGGAAATTCGTCAAAAATTAGGGGAATGGGGGTGGGGCGTTGCACCACTTAGAGCGCCCCACAGTAGGTTCTGTAGTTTGGGCTCTGGGGCGCCGCACCACTCAGAGCACCCCAACCCAGGTTCTGTAGTTTTGGGTCTGGCTCCCGACGCCACTCAGTACGCCAGGATTGCCAAGTCCCCTACTATTTCCCACTTCCTTCCGTTTGAATTCCCTTGAAACGTACCTATGTTTTCTAGCTGATTTCTACACTCGAAGTACGTCTCAACATCATGATATCATCCATACACATGAATCATAACCTTGAATTCATAAATTCAAATACAAGGAAAGTTAAGAGCCAAGTGTAGAGAGTTCCTAGAGTCTTTTCAAAAGTCTTTTACAAATGCTTTAAACTTGTTTTAAGACTAGAGTTTCGAGTTGAGTAAAGAGTAAAGGGTGAAGTTCATTTCTTCAAAAGAGTATATGGGGACTATGTATATCCAAAGAGTAAATGTTTTCACATTTAAACAAGAAAGGAAACATTGATTTCCAAAAGAGCCTTTGAGCTAGCTTTGAGTAAAGAGTAAATCTTTTCACATTTAAGCAAGAGAGGAAACACTGATTTCCTATAGAGCCTTTGGGCTAGTTTTTGAGTAATTATCTCAAATCGCAGAAAGAGTTATGTTTTTTTAAATATTTGAGCTAGTTATATTTTGGGAGTAGTATTGAGCACCGATATGAGGGAGAGTTCAGACAACTCACAGCCCCCATAAACCATGTAGCCATCATGGGTAGAAAAGGGTAATACTTTTTAGATGATTCGTTAGTGCTTTTTAGCATAGACTAGTGGATCCACTTAGTAGTTAAGTCCTAAACCCCCGACAAGGTATAGAACGGCCCTGGCAGCGTGAGGCAAAACGTTGTATCATCACATAGCTCTTAACTGATGGTTGTCGATTAGAGAAACTCCCACATAAGTATTTTGTATTCTTATATGCACAGAGTTAATTGTATTTTAATATACAAACAGAGTTTATATTGTATCCATGCATACAAACTAAGTTACTATGGTATTTCTCAATATACAGAGTTGTTATCCATGTTTAAAAAGTTTTCTTTATATTGAATTCATATTATTGCTTTATATTTAAATGAGTTAAGTTGAGTTGAGTTAAGCCCAGGTATGTTCTTTCAGTTCCTTTCAAGCTTATGTCTTGTTTTAGAATTCCCCTCCCATGCTCGTACATTCAATGTACTGATGCCAGTTGGCCTGCATCTTTTATGGTGCAGATACAGGTAACCAAAATCAGCATCCAGCGCATCATTGATTCTAGTAGAGCTTTAGAGTTGTTGGTGAGCCTCCTTGATTCCGGAGGATCCCTTTTATTGCTTTATCAGTTAGTTCATTAGGATGTCGTGGGTCTTGTCCCGACGTCCATCTCAGTTGTTCGAGGTTTCATAGACAGTTAGTTGATGTTAGTTCATGAGTCTTTACTTTTCCTTTTCAGTTATGTTGAGACTTGAGTTGCAATTTTGGCCAGTTGAATGTTGATCTTTAAAACATTCTAAGTTATTTATTGAGACAGTTTAGTTATGAGTGTATTTCAATACTTTCTTTTATCATGAGTTAAGCCAGACCAAGGGTTCGCTTGGGGCCAACAATGGTTCTCGAGTTCCAGTCCCGCCCAGGGTGTACGCTCGGGGTGTGACAATCTTAGTATCAGAGTACAGAGTTCAAGAGTCATAGGGAGTCTATGAAGCCGTGTTAGTAGAGTCCTGGTTATTGGTGTGAAGCGTGCCAGATCAATAATTAAGAGGCTGTGAAACTTAGGAACTATCTCACTTCTTTCATACTCATTTCGTGCGATAGAGTTTATCTCTAAAAAAAAAATTCTAATTCGTGCTTGCGCGTGTCTTTCAGATCATGCCTCCACGAAGAGCTGTTAGATGTCATCCCGCTAGAAGGAATGTTGAACCACAGGAACAAGGGGTACATAATGCACCAGAAGTGCAACCCTAAGGAGAGGTCACCAATGTTGAGTTCCGTATAGCTATCCAGATGTTGAGTCAAGCTGTGACCAATCAATTTGGACAGAGAGAGAATCGACAAGAAGTGGCTGATACCTCTAGGATCCGTGAGTTCTTAAGGATGAATCCTCCAAGCTTCACTGGTTCAAGTGTCACTGAGGATCCAGAAAACTTTGTTGAGGAGCTTCAAAAGGTTTTTGAGATTATGCATGTTGTTGATGTTGAGAGGGTGGAACTAGCTACATACCAAATGAAGGGTATCGCTAGAATCTTGTTTGATCAGTAGAAAAAGAATAGAGCTGAGGGTGCACCACTTGTGAGTTGGGCTTTGTTTGAGGAGGCCTTCATGGGGTGTTTCTTTCCCCGAGAACTGAGAGAATAAATGGTACGAGAGTTCCTCACTCTTAAGCAGGAATCTTTGAGTGTTCTTGAGTACAGTCTTGAGTTCACACAACTTTCCCGCTATGCTTCGGAGATGGTTGCTGACATGAGAAGCAGGATGAGTTTGTTTGTTGCTGGGTTGTCTCGTCTGTATAGTAGGGAAGGCAAGGCAGCTATGCTGATAGGAGATATGGACATAGCAAGGCTGATGATTCATGTACAACGGGTTGAGGAAGAGAAGCTGAAAGATAGAGAGGAATTTCAAAACAAGAGAGCTAAGACAAGGAATGAGTCCGGACAGCAGAAGAATAATGCCAACCGGTCATCCTTCCAACAGAAACAAAAGGGTCCTGCTCCATCATCTGCTAGTGCACCTGCACCAAGAAACATAGGTGAGTTCCAAAAAAATCAGAATTCCCAGAATTTCAGAGCTAGAGTCGCGCATTCTCAAGGTAGTATGGCACAAGGGGGTACTAAGACTCCTGCATGTGCTAAGTGTGGTAGGAGCCACTCAGGGGTGTGTCGTGATGGCTCCACTGGTTGCTTCAAGTGTGGTCACAACGATCACTTTATGAGAGAGTGTCCTAAGAACAGGCAGGGTAATGGTAATGAGGGCAATAGAGCCCAGTCTTCTTTAGTTGCCCCACCAGACAGAGCTGCATCTAGAGGAGCTACTTCAGGGACAGGCGGAGGAGGAAACTGTCTTTATGCAATCACTAGTCACCAAGAGCAAGAGGATTCGCCAGATGTTGTCACTAGTATGATCCAAGTCTTTAAATTTGATGTTTATGCTTTGCTAGATCCACGAGCGAGTTTATCTTTTATGACTCCTTATGTTGAGATGAATTTTGATATTCTTCCTGAGAAACTTCTTGAGCCATTCGGTGTTTCTACACCTGTTGGTGAGTCTATTCTAGCAGAGAGAGTCTATCGTGATTGTACCATTTCCGTCAATCAGAAGAGCACCATGGCTGATTTAGTTGAGTTAGACTTGGTAGATTTTGATTTCATTCTAGGTATGGACTAGCTTCATGCCTGTTATGCCTCAGTTGATTGTAGAACTCGAGTTGTCAAGTTTCCGTTTCCTAATGAGCCAGTTTTAGAGTGGAAGAGTAGTTCAACAATGCCTAAGGGTCATTTTATTTCGTACCTTAAGGCGAGGAAGTTAGTTTCCAAGGGGTGTGTGTATCACTCAGTCCGAGTTAATGATTCTAGTGTGGAGACACTCTTATTCAGTCAGTTCCAGTAGTAAGAGAGTTTCCAGAAGTCATTCCAGATGATCTTCTTGGAGTCCCTCCTGAGAGAGAAATAGACTTCGGTATAGATATTCTTCCTGATACTCGTCCTATATTTATATTCCGCCATATAGGATGGCACCAGCAGAGTTGAAAGAGTTAAAAGAGCAGTTGAAAGATCTCCTAGAAAAAGGTTTTACTCGACCAAGTATCTCACCTTGGGGCGCTCCGGTCTTATTTGTGAGAAAGAAGGATGGTTCTCTTAGAATGTGTATAGATTACTGTCAGTTGAACAAGGTTACTATCAAAAATAAGTATCCTCTTCTGAGAATTGATGATCTCTTCGATCAACTTCAGGGTGCGACTTGTTATTCTAAGATAGACCTCAGATTAGGCTACTATCAGTTGAAAGTAAGGGAATGTGATATTCCAAAGACAGCATTCAGGACCCGTTATGGTCATTATGAGTTTCTGGTCATGTCGTTCGATTTAACTAATACACCTCAACGTTCATGGACCTTATGAATAGAGTCTTAAAGCCTTATTTAGATATGTTTTTTATCGTATTCATTGATAACATACTAATCAATTCAAGGAATGAGGAAGATCATGCTAGTAATCTCACAGTAGTTCTCTAAACTCTAACGGATAGAGAGTTGTATGCTAAGTTCTCTAAGTGTGAGTTCTGGCTTAAGTCTGTGGCATTCCTAGGCGACATTGTTTCCGGTTATGGAATTAGAGTTGATACTCAGAAAATAGAGGCAGTGCAGAATTGGCCTAGACCCACATCTCAAACTGATATTAGGAGTTTCTTGGGGTTGGCTGGATATTATAGAAGGTTCGTTGAGGGGTTCTCATCCATTTCGTCCCCCTTGACCAAGTTGACTCAGAAAACAGTTAAGTTTCAATAGTTTGAAGCTTGTGAGAATAGCTTTCAGGAATTGAAAAGTAGGTTGACTATTGCCCAGTATTGACCTTACCAGAGGGTACGCAATGCTTTGTTGTATATTATGATGCGTCCAGAGTTGGTTTGGGTTGTGTGTTAATGGAGAAAGGTAAAGTTATAGCTTATGCCTCTAGACAACTGAAAGTTCACGAAAAGAATTATCCAACCCATGATCTAGAGTTGGCGGCCGTAGTATTTTCTTTGAAAATATGGCGTCATTATCTTTATGGTGTTCATGTGGATGTGTTCACCGATCACAAGAGTCTTCAGTATGTGTTTAGTCAGAAAGAACTTAACCTCAGACAGAGAAGGTGGTTAGAGTTACTCAAGAATTATGACATGAGTATTCTCTATTGCCCAGGTAAGGCTAATGTTGTTGTTGATTCCTTGAGTAGATTGTCTATGGGTAGTACTTCCCATTTTGAGAAAGACAAGAAATAGTTAGCAAAAGATGTGCATAGACTTGTAAGATTAGGAGTTCGTTTAATGGATTCCAATGAAGGAGGAGTGGTGGTGATGATTGGGGTTGAATCGTCATTAGTGTCTGAAGTTAAAGAGAAACAAGACCAAGATCCTATTTTGCTTGAATTGAAGGCAAACGTTCATAAGCAAAAGGTGATGGCTTCTAAACAAAGGGGAGATGGTGTATTGAGGTATCAAGGTAGATTGTGTGTACCAATGGTGGATGAACTTCAAGAAAGGATTATGGAGGAAGCTCATAGCTCCAGATATTCTATCCATCTGGGTTCCACATTGATGTATCGTGATTTGAGAGAAGTATATCGGTGGAATAGTATGAAGAAAGGTATTGTTGAGTTCGTTGCTAAATGCCCGAATTGTCAACAAGTTAAAGTAGAGCACCGAAGGCCCAGTGGTATGGCTCAGAATATAGAACTTTCGGAAAGAAAGTGGGAGATGATCAATATGGACTTCGTTACTGGTTTGCCGCGGTCTCGCAGGCAACATGATTCTATTTGGGTGATTGTTGATCGAATGACTAAATCAACCCACTTTTTGCCAGTAAAGACTACCCATTCAGTAGAGGATTATGCCAAGTTATACATTCAAGAGGTAGTAAGACTTCATGGAGTTTTAGTGTCCATTATTTCAGATAGAGGTGCACAATTTTGGAAGTCATTCCAGAAAGGTTTTGATTCAAAGGTGAACTTGAGTACTGGTTTTCATCCTCAGACAGATGGCCAAGCAGAGCGCACTATTCAGACTTTAGAAGATATGTTAAGGGCCTGTGTGATTGATTTCAAGGGTAATTGGGATGATCACTTACCTCTCATTGAATTTGCTTACAACAATAGTTATCACTCTAGCATCCAAACGGCTCCCTATGAAGCTCTTTATGGGAGAAAATGCAGATCTCCAATTGGATGGTTTGAAGTTGGTGAAGCTCGGTTGATAGGACTAGACTTAGTTCATCAAGCTATGGAGAAAGTGAGAGTTATCCAAGAAAGGTTGAAAACAGCGCAGAGTCATCAGAAATCCTACCCTGATGTTAGGAGAAGAGACTTAGAGTTTGAAGTAGATGATTGGGTATACTTGAAGGTTTCACCCATGAAGGGTGTTATGAGATTTGGTAAAAAGGGGAAGCTTAGTCCCCGATATATTGGTCCTTATAGAATATCCAAAAGGATTGCAATGTAGCTTATGAGTTGGAGCTACCGCAAGAGTTAGCAGCAGTTCATCCAGTGTTTCACATCTCTATGTTGAAAAAGTGTATGGGCGATCCTTCACTGATTATACCAACTGAAGATATTGGTATTAAGGATAGCTTATGTTATGAGGAGATTTCTGTTCAGATTCTAGACCGCCAGGTTCACAAGTTGAGAACCAAGGAAGTAGCATCGGTCAAAGTTCTTTGGAGATATCAGTTGGTTGAGGAAGCTACTTGGGAAGCTGAGGAGGATATGAAGAAGAGATATCCACATCTCTTTGAGTCCACAGAAATTCCAGATCAAGGTATTAATTCTCTTCTTAGTACTCTTTAATAGATATACTAAATGTGTTAAATTTGCTTGTTGGGTGTTTGAGCTGAATGTTAGATGTTACGTCCTTAGCCTACTAATATAATCTCATTCGAGGACGAATCTTCCCAAGAGGGAAATATTGTAACATCCTGCTTTAGAAAGAAACTAGAAATAAAAAGAAACCAATTTTGAAAATAATCAAATTTGAAAAGTTTGACATGTTAAGCTAAGTATGAGTTTTGGGTCAACTTCCAACGACCATAACTCCTAGAACAGGACGAGTTAGGTACTATATGAAAGGTCTTTTAATTATCTTTCAAATGTCACCGAGTTTGCTAATTTTCGAGCTTGTATGAGGGAGATATGCTCGTTCGAAGTTGGGCTGTCTAGATAAGGAAAGTTAACCCAATTTTAAAGGGGTATTTTGGTCTTTTCCATACCCAATTGGGTTAATTCGTTTTTAGTGAATCAACTAGGGTCTAAACTGATTTAATTCAGTTTACCTTCACAAAATTATGCTAGGGCTTTGATAGAAGAGAAAAAAGGAGAAAAGAAAGAAAAGCCAAAGTTCATCGTTCTTGAGGTTTCGCTTGTAGATTTTGCCAAGGATTAATACCTACAAGGTATGTGAGATCGCATAGCATTGGGCTGGTTCACCCACGCACCAATCATGATTTATTTCAGCGTATTTACATTCTTGAAAGTAGAGTAATTGAGTTCTATATGGATTTTGTTGAAGTTTCTATTGGGTTTTTGATTGTTGAGGAGTTCTTGAATTATTTTCATGAGATTTGAGGTTGTTTTTGAGCGGATTCTTGTATACTTTTGTTGGTATTCTAATCTAAGTGTTTGGAGAAGGAACCAATCGAATCTAGACGAATTAGGGTTGAAAAATGAACAAGGAAATTTGACAAAAATCTAGGGAATGGGGGTGGGGAGCCGTGCCACTTAGAGCGCCCCACAGCAGGTTTTGTAGTTTGGGCTCTGGGGCACCGCGCCACTCAGAGCACCCCAAACCAGGTTTTGTAGTTTTAGGTCTGATGCCCGGCGCCACTTAGTACGCCAGGGTCGCCAGGTCCCCTACCCTTTCTCACTTCTTTCCGTTTGAGTTCCCTTGAAACGTACCTATGTTTTATAGTTGATTTTTACACTCTAAGGTACATCTAAACATCATGATATCATCCATAAACATGAATCATAATCTTGAATTCATAAATTCAAATTCAAGAAAAGTTAAGAGCCAAGTCTAGAGAGTTCCTAGAGTCTTTTACAAATTCTTTAAACTTGTTTTAAGACTTGAGTTTCGAGTTGAGTAAAGATTAAAGAGTGAAGTTCATTTCTTCAAAATAATATACAGGAACTATGTATTCCCAAAGAGTAAATGTTTTCACATTTAAAGAAGAAAGGAAACATTGATTTCCAAAAGAGTCTTTGAGCTAGTTTTGAGTAGAGAGTAAATGTTTTTACATTTAAGCAAGAGAGGAAACACTGATTTCCTAGAGAGCCTTTGTGCTAGTTTTTGAGTAATTATCTCAAACCACAGAAAGAGTTATGTTTTTAAACATATGAGCTAGTTATATTTTGAGAGTATTATTGAGCATCGATATGGGGGAGAGTTCAGAAAACTCACAGCCTATGGGTAGAAAAGGGTCATACTTTTTAGATGATTTCTTAGTGCTTTTTAGCATAGACTAGTGGATCCACTTAGTAGTTAGGTTCTATACCCCCGGCAAGGTATAGGACGGCCCTGGCAGCGTGAGATAAAATGATGTATCATCAGATAGCTCTTAAGTGATGGTTGTCGGTTAGAGAAACACTCACAGAAGTATTTTGTAATCTTATATACACAGAGTTAATTGTATTTTTATATACAAATAGAGTTTATATTGTATCATTGCATACAAACTGAGTTACTACGATTTTTCTCAATATACAGAGTTGTTATCCATATTTTAAAAGCTTCTCTTTATATTGTATTCATATTATTGTTTTATATTGAAATGAGTTAAGTTGAGTTGAGGTTAGCCCAGGTATGTTCTTTAAGTTCCTTTCAAGCTTTTGTCTTGTTTTAGAATTCCCCTCGCATGCTCGTACATTCAATGTACTGATGCCAATTGGCCTGCATTTTTTATGATGCAGATACAGGTAACTAGGATTAGCATCCAGCGCATCGTTGATTCTAGTTGAGCTTCAGAGTTGTTGGTGAGCCTCCTTGCTTCCAGAGCATCCCTTTTATTGCTTTATCAGTTAATTCAATAGGATGTCGTGGGTCTTGTCCCGATGTCCATCTCACTTGTTAGAGGCTTCATAGACAGTTAGTTCATGAGTCTTTACTTTTCCTTTTCAGTTATGTTGAGACTTGAGTTGTCATTTTGGTCAGTTGAATGTTTATCTTTAAAACATTCTAAGTTATTTATTGAGACAATTTAGTTATGATTGTATTTCAATAATTTCTTTTATCATGAGTAAGTCTTCCGCTAAGAGTTAAGCCAGGCCAATGGTTCGCTTGGGGCCAGCAATGATTCTCAAGTGCCAGTCCAGCCTAGGGTGTAGGCTCGGGGAGTGACAGTATGTCTTTCGACAAGGAGGCCTTCAAATATATCAATCTACTGGGATAATAGCCTAACAACATGTGTTTATAAACTCAAGTCCAATAAGGCTGAACTTAAAGATACTCACGAATAACAAGGAAAATAAGGATGTCATATGATACATAACAAGGCCGATGAGTTCGTCATCAGAGTCAACAACTAAACATAAAGGCCGACACCTCCATAATCAAGATACTTCCATACAATAAAAGTCTACAAGCCTCTAAGAGCATAACAAATATCTCATGGTCGGGACACGACCCCTACCTCCCTGTCATTGTACGTAAGTAAGATAAAATTCAAAACCTTTAGCTTGAAAACTCTAGAAAGAAAAGAGCTCACCAAGTCAAATATTGAACTCAACAACTCCTATTGAAGAGGTCTTCCAAGGCCTCTACCTAAATAAGCAACAAGAAATATAGATCCTCCGTTAATGAGATGTCTGTACAAATGAAATGTATCGATTTGTAAGGAAAGAATAAACATATGCTCAGCTTTAACAAACAATATGTATAAGATTCAATCTAAATTTTGAATTCCACATCAGGCAAATAACCCAAAAAAAAAAAGACTCTTGCTAAACCGTGTAGGCATAGTTACTACAAGTTTATGACATAAAAGCTTTTCTTTTGTCGTACGACAATCATCAAGAACTCAAAGAAATGATATAGTAAATAAGCATCATCAAGGTCTTGTAAGTAATAAAATTTTGAGCTCCTTATATAAATGGGTATCATCAAGGGCTCATACGTATAATACAACAAAGAGGTGTCGTTAAGGACCCACAAATATAATACAACATATGGGCATCATCAATGACCCATAAATATACTACATTAGAGGGCATCACTAAGGGTTCGTAAATATAATACCACATATGATCTTCTTTAAGGTCCCATATATATACTACGTCTTATCTCTCATTTACGTAGATGACTAATTTGCAAACTTCTTAAAGAAATTACTCAGCAACTTTCTCTTTCATGATTATTACAACCTTAATTCTATCTCCATAATTAGACTCAAGAGCAATCATAAATAGAGACTCGTTATTTCTTGATATATTTGCTCAATTCAACTTCCACACTCAAGTAGGAGTTGAGTCTCGACTCGACTCACCTCAATATTATATTATTCATCAATTCTATTTTTTTAATTACTTTAAACTCGTGTATGAATAAGGATTCAACAATTTATTTTCAATCATAATTACAGGAAATCTAGCTCATAGTGAGTTATGTATACAATGCATTCTCACGTGAATGCATGGGTTGTAACACCTTTTCTCATTTGGAATATTCGTCCTCAAATTTAACTAATTGCATCGGGGATTAAGGCTAGGAATTCTTTTAAAATTTTGATAGAGTTTCCTCTGTATATGACCATCCCAAATATGAAAATCAACTAAAACCAACCTACATGTGGCAATTCTTAACATAACAATAAAGCTATTATTGAAAAATGCTCAGTAACCACCTTATGAAACAAATTGCAACTTAAGAGGGAGACCTTAACATAACCTATATAGAATAGTATACGTCATATAAGCATCCCAATAACGCAGAATTTATAACGTTCAACCTAAGGTTATTTAATAATAAATTTATTACAACTTGTGAGGATGTAAGTCCTTGGGTGTATACTGAATGAACAATTAAACTATTAGAACATGTAATCTTATGTTCAAATGAGCGGTGGATCGATTATTTGGGAGCATGTGTACCAGTGACCTCTAAAATAGGTATCAAGTTGGTGAATAAACTATAATATGAAACTTATCGGACAATCTAGTAAGTAGGATGGATACGTAATTGTTTTAAACATGAACTCTTAGAATGTAAAAACACTTTTAACATACGATTATTCAATTATGATGCGTTAGTCCTATAACACTTAATCAATAACTTATACATTTACAACCTTTAGAAATTGATAACACGCAAAATAATGACCTACAAGGCTTGTTTCATACAAACTGTTACTTATTATAAGGTCTATAATATGCAATCAAATAACCTACGACTTTTGAGCATATAATCTCTAAAATGTATGCATGTAATATGTGATCAAGTGTTCTAGCAGGTAGGTAATATATTGATGTCGCCCAATTACACCCTCAAATGGGAATAAAATTGTTGCTGTCAAAATATAGTAACCAAGCAAGGTTGGGGTCGAATCTTACAGAGAGCATGATGAGATAATTTACCTTTTGTTAATGAATTCTGATCTGATAACTACAATTCAAATGTGGGTTTTAAATTGGGATTTATGAAATAGATTATACTAGAATTTGTTATAAAGGATTAAAATTAAACTAGAGCTATGGTTCCTAGACATCGGAATTCAATCAAGTAATTTACTATCAACTCATTCAAGTGTGTTTATTGTGCAAAATTGACGAACATGTTGGTCTACTAAAGTCGCTCGGCCAAATCAGAAGAATTTCACCCTAAGTCCTTCCAACACATGGGTGTCAAACTAAATTACTCATCAATATCATATGTCTAGGTTAGTTAGCTTATCTCTATCTCAAGCTATTAGATGGGGGTTGACAACCTCAAATCCATGTTAATGATTTTTTTTCTAATCTTAAATTTTTGTCATGACCCAAAAATGGACGTGATAAAACTTGTCTATTCCCACTAAGATAAGTCAGCCTCAATCCAACGAAACGAAAGAAAAAAAACATAATTACAGTAAAAACAAGAAAAAGATAAAGCAAAAAACATATTATTCTATTTAAACTCCCAAAATCTGATTGTCACGTGTACAAGCCACTAAATACATTATTGTGGAATTAAGAAATAAATATAAGTCTCATTCTTTGTTTCTCAAATAGAATAAAGTGTAAGAAAAGGAAAAAAGAGGGACCGTCAAATGTTATACCCCATTTTAACCGGGTCAAAATAGTGTACAACATTTGGTGATTCCAAAGTTAATAGCTAAGTCAAGAAGTCGCAACCTAATTATTATGGTGAATTAGGGCACCTAATATTTGATTAAAGTCTTTTTCTAAAGTTTACTCTATTTTAAGATCTACTAAATATGAGATTCTAGGTAAGGGTTCAACTAATATAAAAGGAAGGAGTTAGGCAGCCTTTAAGAACCATTAAAATGGTTAATTGGCCGAACTTGATTAATTAATTAGGCTAAGTGTCAAAATAAAACATTAGCATAAAATAGTGTTTGGATAACAATACTTTAAAATAAAAGTATAATTTTTTTTTGTCTAAAAATAGCATACATGAACAAATTAAAGTTTAAATAAATTATTTCTTGTTTTGTCAGATTCAGGGTACCAAAGTTATTACCAAGAAATTTTGAAATAAAAGCGACCAAAATAAAATCATTTCTCGACTTAAAATCACATATTCAAAACTCCATTTTAGACGGATTGAGACCGAAAAAGCTTTTAGACTAATAACTTGATTTTAAAAAGTGGTGTACAATACTGTAATATATATGTTGTAATCTCAAAAAGTAGTTTTAAGGTACAAGATAGTTTAGTTATTTATATTTAAAAGAAAAGTAAATAGAGCCTCCAAAAGGCTTTACTAAAAGAGAAAAAAGAAAATCTTTTGTAAACAAAAATGGTATTGCAAATCAACCCCAAAAAAGTTGATTTATTACATCAAATAAAATAAAGGTTAGCTGATTTTTAATCACCAATCAAAAGACTTGACAAATTGTCCAATATTTAAGGTCATTAAATCTAGGAGTTAAAAAAGAGGTTATAAACATGAATAAGCTACGAACTAGAGGCAAACTACTAAGGCATTCAAGCAGATTTGTGCAAATTCTAACAACAAGCCAAACAAATAAGTAAGCATAACGGCAAGTAATGCGCTAGATAACTAACTAACTATAATGTCTCGTTTTATCCGGAGACGTCTCTGAAAATAGGAAAAGCGAATAGATGTAGTGTGAAAGAAATGTAGTGTGAAAGAAATCAATTCCCTGCGAGGGATATGCAAGCTCCATGCGGCAGCGGTGTCGTTGAGTTTCAAAACGAGACTCGTCGGCTCCAGTTTTCATGCCAAATAAACATGAGAAAAGAGTTAGATGAGGAAAATTGATTCTTCATACTATATAAAATAAGATAATAGTTAATCGAAAGTTATATTAATCACTCCAACAACATGTTGTATTCTCGTCTAAACCAAACTAAATATTTCACGTACTTGACACAAATTAAGTATACACAAAGCATGCTCCATAAATATATGTCTAAACACTGTTATTATATCAAAATAATAGTTCAAGATCTTTAGTTATAGTAATTACACCTTCTCTACATATTAGCATATCCTATCAAACCAAAGTAGTCAACTTATCATTATTTTTGGACAAAAAAAAAGTAAGGGCCATCCAACTCAAGTTTCAAACGACCTTAAAAGACATTATAATATCACGGAAGTACACAAAATTTATAAACACGTTGTAATATAACTACGGACAAACACAACCACAGATGCTTAATTAAATAGTCAGAAACCAAAAAGATTGAATTTTACCTTTTGTGGTGCAGTAAACTAGGGACGGTATCAGCCTCAATCTACCCTCGTTCTTCAAATAGAGTCAAGTACAACAAAGAGGAGAAACAAAAATTCTTTGTAAGCTATATTAAAATGTATAAATGTATTGCTTTTTGTGAGTGTGAAAGCTTGTCTGATGATTCTTTTAGCTAACCCCAAAAAAAACGTCCCCTTCATTTCAAATGCAAAACAGGGGAAATATTTATAGATGTGATTTTAAGCCCTAAGCTTTGTATTTTAGGCAGCATTTTGAGATGAAGATGACATGTTTGAAATTCGAACGTTGTGTCTTTGGTCAAGCTCCACGTGATACTTCAGATTCGAGCAGAAGGAGATGGAGAAGTGACAAACAAATTTTGAAGAGGAAGATGAAAGTAACATACCATTTTCGTGAATATTGACCCATTTGTGATGAAGATCAATATGCCTATCAAAATTGTATGGCCAGAAACTCCAAGTAGTGCCATGGCTATGAAAAAGTTTGAATTTACGCTAGAAGGGGAAAGAGAAACACTGATGCTGCTGCTACCTAGAACTACTATAAGATTAGGGCTTGTAAGTTGGAAAAAATCTGATAAGAAACGTCTAAAAGGGCTTCTGAGTTTGGGCCTTATTGGGCCTACTTTGGACTGATTTTCTGGTGGGTTTTGTTTGCTTTGGGCTCGTAAATGGGCAGAAAAATAGATATGCTTTCATGGCCTTTTTCCTTCTTTTAATTAATTCTTTTGATATTCTAATTCAATAATTAGTATAATATATATCACGTAAAAGTTTAGAAAGTAAGAAACTTGAAATGAAGTAACAACATACTATCTTACACAAGACGACATTAAAGTAATAATAGTATATTAATAATAAAAATATAATTTTAAAATAGTTTAAATGATAATAAAAAGTTGATAATCATAAAAATAATTAAAGTTAAAGTAATATAGATAATTACGATAGCAATAGTGATAAATGGAAAATAATAGTGAATTATAAAGTATTCGACTTATTAGCAATTTAGAAGCTCAACGAAATAAGTTATAAGAAATGAGGGACAAAATTTTGTGTCAACAGCATGCCCCTCTTTGACCGGAGACGATGAAAGAGTTTACGGGCAAAGAAGTTGACTTAGAAGCCAATTTTTTCTCGACCAACAAATATAGGTAGGGGAAGATTTGAGAAGAGTGACACTAAAAGATTTTTAGCCTCGAGGGGTCATGAGAAGAGTTCATTGAGGTTAGATGTATCGGCGGTGATGAAAGAAAGGTTTGGATAACCTACATATCACGTGTTCGTGGAATGTAGGTGGAGATGAGTTCGAGAGTAGATCCTTGACCTTTGCTAGCGAGTTTGATATTCCTCTTTAGCAAATTTGCCCCAGTTCACTACTAAGAGAAAGTTCCACGTTGTGATTTTTCTTTAATTGCTTTAGAATGTTTTTCGTGAAACTCATGTTAAAATTGTCATTAAAGTGAGATATAGCAACTAAAGTGTAAGAATGTATAAATATATAAAATTGTAATATATATGTGTGAGAATGATGACAAAGGCATGTGGCCAAATGTTGGATCTAGTTGTCTTTAGAGACTTGATGAATAAAGATGTCTCAGATTGTCTACGGAGACTTGATATTGAGAGTTGGAGCTGTCTGGCTTATGATGATAGGGTTGTATGACTAATTGGTGTCTCCAGTTTTCCTCGGAGACATATTGACAAATGACGTCTATGGTTGTTTTCAGAGACTTAATGATAAATAATGTCTGTAAAATTTAAGGTAAAGTCGTTAAAGTAGGTAAAGTAGATTAAAATAAATGGTAAAGTAGTGAATAAAGTATGAATGTAGCCGTCTGGCTTATGCAAATGATGTAGATAATGTCTCCGGTTGTCTTCAAAGACTTGAATGATAAATGAGGCCACCGGTTGTCTTCGAGGACCTGAATGATAAACGAGACCTCCGATTGTCTTCAGGGTGTTATTGATAAATGATGTCTGTAAAAAAGGTAAAGTTGTTAATGACCTCATAAAGTACGAGTTTAATATGAGTGTATCCTATTTTAGGGTGGATAAACCCAAATATGTGCATATCATATTTTAGGGTGGATGAACCCGACTTGTCGTATTTTAGGGTGGACGAACCCATGTATCCTATTTTAGGGTGGATGGACCCATATCTTATTTTAGGGTGGACAAACCCATGTCCTATATTAGGGTGGACGAACCCGTGTATCCTATTTTAGGGTGGATGAACCCGATATGTCCTATTTTAGGGTGGACAAACCCATGTCCTCCAATTGCCTTGCGGGACTAATTTTAATGGCGCCTCTGGTTGTCTTCGGGGCGTGATGAAGTGATGCCTCCGGTTGTATTCGAGGCTAAATGTTGATTTGTTGTAAGTTCTTGTAAAATTATCAGGTAAAATTATTAATTAATTCATAATAAAGTAAAATAAAATAAAAATAAGTGAGAAAATAAAGTCGTGTGGCTGATGACTGTGGGGCTAAGTGATATCTTCAGTTGTCTTTGGAAACTTGTTGTTGATTCCTGTAAAAATTCAAAAAAGTCGTTAAGGGTTGGTAAAGTGAATTATAAAGGTATTTAATAAAGTAAAATAAAATTAGTGAAGTTGCTCGGTTGTTGTTGATGTAGATGATTATAATTAGTTGAACGTCGCCTCTAATCTTCGATTTTTAAGCTTTGATGTGCAATTTGGTGGATCGAGTGGCGTCTATAATGGACTTGATTCTTATTCAATAAATCAAGGGGATTTTACCTGTAAATTTTGGGTAAAGACGTTAGTAAGAATATAAAGTCATGATGATGTAAAGAAATAAAGTCAGAGATAAAGTAAAAAAAAATGGGGTTGTTTGGCTTATTAAGGCGAGGCTCTGGAGGCAAATGATGCATTTGGTGTAATCCAATATTGGCACATCCCTGTTGTTCCTGCATTCAAAGAAAAATTCTTAGTTGGGAGGGGGGTGTTGATTCGCATTGACTCGAAGCTTGACTTTGTTGACCTTTTGTCTATCTTCTTTTTTCAGACCTTGTGATCTCCGTTTGAGACTTGATAGATGAACAGAAAAAAAGTATATTTTTATAAAATAAAAATAAGAATAAAAATTATTATTTGAAAAAAAACGTTTGTTAGTGTGTAGAAAAATATGTAAGTATATGTTTATAAGTTGTAAAAATAATAATATTTTCTATCAACTCTTAGATTGTGACCATTTTGAAACAAAATGAACGTCCTTTGTCTGTTACTTTTTGTCAGGTAGCAGCCTATAGCTTGACAGTATCCAGTCATTTCTTGACCAACTTTCCCAACATTCTGCCCCAGTGTCGATTTCTGAGAAGCATACTAAATTTATGTTGTGATGAGACCGAACCTTATATAGGTTGTCTACGTATCTCGCCAAGAGAATCAGGCCAAAACGTAGTTCAAAGTACATAGAAATGATTTAGAATTTCTAATAAAGGGACCAAACCCGATATGAGTTGCCTACATATCCCACCAAGGGAATCAGGCCATGTGTAGTTCAAATTACATAAATAGTAAAAAAAATTGAATTTCTATCCTAATGTGACTGAACCGTATGTGGGTGGCCTACGTATCATGCCGACGGAATCAAGCTAGGCGCAGTTCTCTTATTACAAATAAGGAAATTTAGAAATGTTATTATAGTAAGACCGAACCCTATGTGGGCTGCCTACGTATCCTACCAAAGGAATCAGGTCAGAACGTAGTTCGTAAGTTACATGAAAAGTAGAAGTTACATTCAAAAGAAACCTATCTAAAGTCGCCCTTCGGTCTAGTATCTTGACTTCTCTTGAATGGAAAAAACTTTATGCTCGAATATTGTCATGTTTCTTGGTCGATTATTCAACTGTAGGTTATCTTCACATCCTTCGAAAATCTTGCTTGGCTTCAAACTTTGTTCATTTGTTTCATTATGTCACAATCATAAAGTTGGCAGATTTGAAAATTAATATATTAAAAAAATATTTGAAAGTAATAAGTAAGAGGCAATTAAGAAAATAGGAAATGCATTCATATATTTTGCAATTAAGCTTTCAAAAGAATGACGCAAAACAACATAAAGTTTTAAGGCACGATTTAAGCCTCGATTTTTAAAATCGTGTTTACTTAAAAGTGTTACTACTTGTTCAATCTACCAAGACTCCCGGCGAACTAGGGACGAAGTACAAGTCCAATTTTTCAGAGTCTCCTCTAGTTCAACACCCCAAATGGTCGGTGTCTCGGTGTTGTAGAGAGGCATGTAAGCAGTTGTAGTGGTAACCTCTATCAATGCTTGTTCTTGGGTTGTCATGGCAGAAACATCAAAGGACGATAAAATGTATTTTTTCACCTTTCCAATTGGAACAATACTTCCTTTTGCAACCAAATCTTCCTCTATAGTTATCAAGTTACATTACCATTCTTGTGTTTAGGCAGAGGGTTGTTGTTCACGTTGGGTTGAGGTCCAGCAAGTTGGATTGCTCCTTCTTTGATTAAAGCTTCAATCTTGTTTTTTGAGACAGTAGCAATCCTCAGTGTCGTGTCCAACAACTCCAGAATGATAGGCACAACGCTTGGAACCATCAAACCATTTTGGAATAGGATCAGGAATTTTCCCTTCAATTAGTTGTATCATACCAGCAGGTTTCAACCTCTCAAACAACTGAGCCAATGGTTCGGCTATTCTGGTGTAGTTGTGAGTGGTTTTGAATTCATGATTTGGACGAGCTCTAGGTGCAGCATATGGTTGATTTTGAAAAGTTGAAGCTTGGGCTGATTGGTACGAATGTGGTTTATTGTAAGTAGGAGCTCGAGGTTAATAGTAGTTTTCATGGGTCTTGTAGACATGGTAAGGAGTTGATGGAGAATGGTAGAGACTCGCTGAGGCTTCACCAAATTGGTAAGGGTAAATGGGTTGATGATGTTCATTTAGGTAGGGAGGAAGTTGACCTGGCCTGCGTCCTTGGTCAATCATGACATCAGATATATCTTCTTTCTTCTTTTTGTTCCTATTGATAGAACCTTATTGAATCGCTTTGCTTGCAGCTTGCAAGGCTGTAAAGTCTTGGATTCTTCCTGATTTGATTCCTTCTTCCAAAATTTCTCCCATTCTAATGATTTCTGTGAACTTTTTTCCCATCATGGTTTTCATTTTCTCATAGTAAAGACCGTTATCTTGTCATTCAATGAAGGTAACAGTCATTTCACTTTCACTCATCCGTGGTTGGACTGTAGCTGCTTCTGACCTCCAACGTACAACATACTCACGAAATGTCTCAATTGACTTCTTTTTTAACTTAGTCAGGTAGAACCTATCTGGTGTGATGTCAGTATTGAACTTGAATCGATCCATAAAGTTTTGTGCCATATCACTCCAACCACGCCGTTTATGGGAATCTTGTTGTGTGTACCAAGCAAGAGCTTCACTAATAAACATTTTATGAATAACTTCATTCTGACCCTCTCGTCTCTCCCCACTCCTACGAGTTTTTCACAATATGCCCTTAGATGTGTATGAGGATCATCGATTCTATTGAATATGTCAAAATTTGGCAGTTTGTACCCTATAGGAAAGTCAATGTCACGTTGCACACACAGATCCTCATATTCTAGGCTTTTGTTTCCCCTAGTAGTTTGGAGGTTTCTCATTGCTTCCTTAAGATCATGAATCTCTCTAGTTAACAAATCATTAGCCTTTGCCTTGACATCTTTCTCCATTTCTTTATATTGATCTACTTCGTGTTGAAACTTGACCGATATTGGGTTGGTAAAGGCTTGAGCTTCCACCGCATATACTGGAGGAACATGTTGCGCATAAAGAGTGGAAATATATGCCCCATTTATATGTTGAGCTAGATAAGTTTGGACAATCGGCGTATTTTGGATTGGAGGTGGTGGATAAGATGGGTTTACGGGAGTAGTTGTAGGCA
>JAJONR010004105.1:0-14911 GCA_029582245.1 Solanum etuberosum
TCTATATATATATATATATATATATATATATATATATATATATATATTTATTTTCTTTTTACTTTGTGAATTTAATATATGATCCTCCTATATTGCGGGTGAGTTTGGATCATGCATCTAATCATCCTCCAGCAAGGTGCCTGTATAGACCGTCTAGTAGGATGCTGGAAATTTTCACTTCCAGTGGGGTCAGGACAGTTTTTATTTGAGAGTTTTACCTCCATGCAACTGCAAAACTGAGGCATGAACTGAGTTGTGCAAAGTGATTGTTCCACCCATTGCTCACGCCTTGACATACAGTACACCATGTTGTATCGAATCTGAGAATGATAGTTCTGATATAACTTATTACCTGGTAAGCTTCGTCTAGGTTCTATGATGTCTGTGGCTCTAGATATTTTGATAACTAGCAACCAGTAAAGCTGATGTGGTGGCAAAGCAGCTGATTCATGATGGCAAATCTTGACGTACTTGGCAGTTCATTTTCTTCCGAGTATTGATGATTCTAGAGTTTCAGAAGTCCTCACCGGCACTTATCCCATAGTTTCAACTGTCTAAGGACTTGAATAACTGAAATTTGGTCTGCTTTGGGACACCGTGATCATTCTTCACATTGTTGACAGCATTGGGCCGAAGATCTGTTCAGATCATTTGACTCAATAAAAGAAGATGTGTAGCTTTTTATGGGTGTTAGGATATGTTTACAAAAAAGTGTTTTTAAGTATGAACCACCATACTCAATTATTCTTTGGCGCAGGATAACATTGCAATGTCCATACTATCATGGCTGATGGACGGAGTCTCATTTCATTTCCTAGCTGTGACAAGTGTTCTCTTCTTGTCTCCAAGAAGAGCTCTCTGATCCATCATGGCATCACAATCCATATGTTTTCCTCCGTCATTATTGCTTTCCAATCCAGAATTTTCCCCAGCCTTCATTTTACAGACTAGTCACAACTCACAATGCCGACCTCGATGCTGAGGCAGCAGATAAAATGGAGAAGGCACTTTCTTTACATTGTTCCCTCATGTGACATGCACCTTTACTTGAAATCTGTTAGTCCACCACCAAAGGTCTGTTGCTGATTTTACTCGTAAAGAATTTATAGATTTGACAGAGTGGTGTTATAATTGAGATGTTAAGTTAAGATGGTTTACATCTCTGTTGGATGGAATATTTTCTTATATATTTTAATACTGAGGAATATTTCACTGGAGTCTTGTTCTAATTTTGCTTTGAGTTTTTATTTAATCTATGGTGTTTCTTGGGGGTGGGTTTCAGGTTTTGCTTTTGTGTACATGGATGATGAAAGAGATGCAGAGGATGCTATTCGTGGTCTTGACCGTATAGAATTTGGCAGAAAGGGACGCAGACTTCGCATTGAATGGTCAAAGGTAATCCTTTTTTTTGGGTCTAGAAATCCATCTCTCCCATTAAAAACTCCTCTAATTCACTTGGTGTTCTCAAATGGCGATGCTGCAGGAAGAGCGTAATGGTAGGAGGCCAGAGACTTCAAGGAAATCTTCATCTAGTGTCAAACCTTCAAAGACTTTGTTTGTCATAAATTTTGATCCATATAGTACTAGGAGCAGGGATATAGAGAGGCACTTTGATCCATATGGAAAAATACTCAATATAAGGATTAGAAGAAATTTTGCATTTGTTCAATATGAAACTCAGGAGGATGCTACTAGAGCCTTGGATGCTACAAACATGAGGTATTTTCTTGATGATTTGTTGTGATGTGGTTATTTTGATCAAACTTTTTCGTAGTTTACCACTTCCATAGTTGACCATTGTTTGTCTTTTTCTTTCTGATGCAGTAAACTGATGGATCAAGTCATTACGGTTGAATATGCAAATAAAGATGATGATGATAGGAGAAATGGGTTTAGCCCTGATAGAAACCGCGATAGGGGTCTTAAGAGAGGTTATGACCGAGGCCGATCTCGGAGTCCTTATGGAAGAGAGAGGGGGAGTCCTGATTATGGTCGTGGACGGGCCCGTAGCCCAAGTCCAATCCGTCAAGGTAGGTCAAGCCCTGATTATGGTCGTCGCCCTAGTCCAAATCCCAATCATAGAGAAAGGGATTCTGAGTATGGCAGTGGCCGTAGTCCAAACATGAGAAAGGAGAGGAACCCTGATCATGGAAATGGCCATAGTCCAAACCCTCGAAGGCTGAGAGCCAGTTCTGAAAATGGTGAGGTGCACAGTCCACCAGAGGAAGGACTTCTGGAATCTGGCCCTAGTCCCCCTAGGGTGGGGAGGAGAGGGAAATATAGCCCAGATGATTATCGTGGCCGTAGCCCAAGGTCTAAACCTGAAGAAATAGGTAGTCCTAGATATGCTGCAGCAGAAAGTCCTCTTCCAGAACGACACAGAAGGTTCGCAGCTTATTCACTCTTTTTCTTTTTTAGCCTCTCGCTTATCTATGCTCTACGATACAGTTGCAACAAATTACTCTCTTGCTTTATAAGCTCATATTATTTTGTTTACAATGCAGCCTTTCACCTCCAACTCGAGAAAGATCCCGCTCCTAATTTGCTCGGTATCAGCCTCTGACCTTAGTCATATTTGGCAGGGACGGTCACATTGCTAGTGGGTGCTGTAGCAGTATGCTTTTAAGTTGCTGGAGCCTCAAAATTCCAGTGTCTTTGTTTTTGCTATCCATGTTCGAAATTCCAGTCACTATAGTATGGGCTTTTTGACAATTTGTTCTTAATAGATTTGCTACTGTGTTTTAGGTGATTCTGTTTTAAAGTTGAAAACTCCTTGGTAAGACTTGGTTTAGTTGGGCTGATGAACTATCTTGAATATCATATTCTCAGAATATGTACTGAAGATGATGGGTTATTTGCACTTCTGCCCTTAGTTTGTGTTGGTCTTTAATTTTTATCCCCTTGTCACAAAAAAATGAAAATCGCAAGGCAGTTTATATTTTTCATATCATAATATTTACAAGTTTTGCCTTTGTAATGACTGCAGTTTGTTCCTTACTTACGCCTAGTGGGGCATTAGTTCAGCCGATAAAGGGTAAAAATTAAAGATCAGTCCATTTTTTGGCTGTGCACTTGGAAAATAGTCATTATTGATGCATGAATCATGATGGTCGTGTTTTTAATTGAATATTTGAGAGGGACTTCAATTTATCAATTTTGTTTGTCCCTTAACTTGAATTAGGACTCGGTAGAAGGAATTTTGTTGGATTAGTATGTTTTAAGAAGTAGCCATCAATTATTTGAATCGACAAAAGTTAGATGGGTTAATTATATATTGAGTTTAGGGATAAAACCAATCGATCATGCTATACTACTAGGTTATTTAGCTAATTTTTAAGGATTTTTATATATTGTATAGCCAGCCGTTAATAGCTGACAAGTGTATTCTATTGTATAGCCGTTCATCAAAATAATAGCTAATAAATGTGTTATATTTTATTGTATAGTTGTTCATCAAAATAATAGCTAATAAATGTGTTATATTGTATAGCTGTCAATCAAAATAATGTGTTATTTCATAAATATCTTTCATTCATCTATTGATCTAAAAATATCTTTAATCTATTTATTTATTTTCCTCAAAAATACATCTTAAAATAATACTCAACAAACAATAATGTGAAAGCCTTAGATTGTCCTTTTCCCATAGATACTATTATTTTTTATATATTATAGTTGAGAAATTCAAAAAGGGTTACACAAGAAATAAACAACATAATTTAGTAATATAGCAAATACAAGTTTATTCTCTTATTGAATTACAAGCTACTTGTGACATGGCATGTTACATATGCTACTACAACGATACACATCGTGACCATGAACTCTTCTGGAGATACGATTGAGCATCCTCTATTAACTTTATTTCTGATATCCATGTGTTGTCTTTGATTTGAAATTATCTTTGTTAGAAAGCTCTCGAGTTTGGACTTGGATACTAACTTTGGTAACCTAAGGTCTTGTAGGTTATATGTTGGTGTGGAGAACGCTTTCTATTGTGGACGTTGATTGTATTGAAAGTGGAATTGTTTTTCGTAAATCTGATACCAAGACCAATTGAGACGAAGAATCATTATTACTATTACTAGTATTTGATAAGTTTGCACCTGCAGTTGCTGCACATTTGTAAAAAAGTGCACTTACAACTTCAGTTGTTGTTGGATTTTGAACGGTTGAAGAGATGAATGCTTTGAGGGCTCCTCTTATCTTGGATTCAGATAAGAAAAACCTTTTTTCAAGGTCGATAGTGTCTTGTGTATTTGGCAAATCTAGAGGACCATCAGGTCGTGATGGCATTAATGAATCTTGGACATAATAAGGAGCACATGTTAATTCTCCATTTGGATATTTTCCAGTTAACGTAGCCCATTCCTTTAGAAAGAAGAATGCACTATGCAGACACTCACTGCTATTCCTCCACACTCAAAGTGGCTGAGTTGAGCTACGCTCAAACAACCACCATCATGTGCTGGAGGAAATGCTAAGTCTGGGTGATGAACGACTTGATCCATAGGACAATTAACTTCAACTTCGAAGAACTCACCCCCAGTGTCATGGCATTGATGATATGATATTGCTTTTGAAAATGAGTTCTCAAGAAGTTTAGAGAGGTGTTTAGGTCCTTGTTGTAGTTGGTGTTTTGGGTAAAACAAGACAATAGGCATATAAAAATTACCCATACATTGATCAACAAGGGAAAGTTTGTGTATTCTTTGAGTTGATGGGGTGGGAGAAAAAGGTTTCACTATTTTCTTGGAGATTGTTGATATCAATCTTGAAAAATTAGCCATATTTTATTTTGCATGCAAAATTTAAAATGTCTCACTTATGAACTTGTTCTTAGTCTTTTGTTACTATATATATATATAGACACTAAATACACCAATCTTTTAATATATGTATATGTAGTCATGGAACACCAACCAACCTTTAATTAAATATTATATATGTATTATATATAGACATAGAACACCAACCTTTAATACTAGCAAAACACTTTAAACAAACTTATATCTTTCTCCCTTTTTTTTTCTTTTTATTTTATTTAAAAAAAGGAGTCAAAATCTATGTAAAATTAATGGTCAAATTTGGACTACCATATTATATATATATTTTTTAGTCATCACATGGAGTTGTTTCATTTCTTATTTCAAGTAGATGAACAAACATATATTCTCTTGGTTCCTTTTTATTTGTTACTTGATATATTTATAAAAAAATAAAATAAAAAATAATAATTTTATTATATTATTCTTTTAGTTTTTTTTGATAAAATACTGTATCATTTTATTATTTTTAGTCATGTCACTCATTGAGAGATAAAGTGAAAATAGTTAGTACTTAATTATTATAAGATAAGTATGTAAATTGATTTTGATTTTATAAACTAAACAAATAAAATAAATATTTATTTTTAATATAACAAATACTAAATAGATAAAAAAAAAAAAAAAAAAAAGTGGACGGAAAGAGTATTAAACATAGCCACAAATTTGATTTCTTAATTCAATTTCAACTATTTATAAATTCCAACATCCTTTAAATAATGTGTAAACTTAACCTTTTCTATTTTTAATTGTTTCAGGTAACCAACTCTTTGTCGAGTTGAGATCAAGAACATTGTTTGAAAGGGTCCGAGAGTCTTCTGAATGGAATCCGGGGGAATTCTTAATGCATGACCTTGTCAATGATTTGGCCCAAATTGCGTCTTCAAATCTGTGTATCAGGTTGGAAGACATCAAAGCATCTCATATGTTGGAACGAACTCCACACTTGTCATATTCAATGGGTGATGGTGATTTTGGTAAACTGAAAACCCTCAACAAATTGGAGCAATTGAGAACATCGTTGCGGGAACAACACTTACCCTTTAGATAACCTGCAAGTTATTTTTGGAAACTTCTCCTTGCTTGTCTATTAGCTTGTTTCAGTTCATTGATCCAATTATTGTTGCAGGAGTTGCTCAATCAATTCGCGGAATCACTAGGAAGAGCATGAACGTTCAAAAAAATTGAAATCTCTATTTCATAATGAGGTAGCTTTTGCCTATTCCTTGTAAGACGACTGCATAAAGCTTGCAAAGCAAACAATTCAAAGAAAGATTTTCGAGCACAGTTTATTTTCATTTAAGCAGCTTTATACATCGATCTTTGGTGAATTATCATTTTCCGAATTTATAGAGTTTAGTTTAATAGATATTACTTTGTTATGTTACTACTTTTTCCTTGTTAGGATCACAAGGAAAGATACTACTTTTTCATTGTTAGGACTTAGGACTATGCCGAGGCTCAATGATTATTTGGGAAGGGAAAAGCTCCTTGCATATTTACAACTGCAAGAACCTGAAGTTGCTGCCAGAGCCTATGCAGGAACTCCTTCCATCTATTAAGGAACTGGATCTGCAATACAGCATTCAATTGTTGTCTCAGTTAGATTGCTCCTTTTCACTAATGTAAGTGTAGTTTTTCCAAAATGATAGCAGAAGCATGAGTCATTTTCAGCAGTCATGTGATGCTAATTTCTTCTGTAGTCTGAAATTTGATAAGCACAAAAAGATATTTTTACTCTGTTAGAGTGGGTAAAAATCTCACATTGGTTAGTGAATGGTTGGGCAAACTTCCCCTCATGAGCTAGCTTTTGGGGTTGAGTTAGGCTCAGGTAGCATATCTTACATGGTATCAAAGCCAGGTCCATCCCCGTTTGGGCTTCCGATCCACGCTCTGGGCGTGAAGGAAGTGTTAAAGTGGGTAAAAATTCCACATTGATTGGAAAATTGACTGGTGGTCTCCTTATATGAACTTAGGCAAACCTTCCCTCATGAGCTAAGCTTGACATATTCCATAGCGACTATTTGACATCTTTGATTAGTTTTGTATGTAGATGGTTCTAATAGCAAATTAAGAACTTCACTATTTTCTTATATTTTGAGAATGATTTGACAATGATACAATGTCATTTCCTCATGGAAGGTTCTTTCAGTTTATAGCTGAAATTTGCCACCAGAACCCATGAAAGTACTCTTACCATCTCTAGACAAAATTGTAGGTAATTGATTGCCAGAAGATGAGTCCTTTCCTGAATGCCCACAAGTCTTGTATATCCAACTCCGGAAGGATGCTGTATAATTGAGGAAGTTGCTATAATTTGAATGTACACCTTCCTCTGCCAGTAATGTATAAACATTATTCCATCCTTCTGATCTCTAGACTCTCAGCATCATAATTGAAATGATATTAAGCTAGTGATTGCTGAGATAATATTGTTTTGTTTACAATCTTCAAAGCAGTGTATGGTGCAGGTATTTACATGCTCAAAATGATGATGAGGAAAGACGTCGTTATTTAAATGATGTGCTGCATTAAGTTTGATATGCAAATGATTCATGATCTCAGTCTGAGTCTTCATCTGTCTATTGTTCTTATTCAAGAGGACAAATAAACAGAGACAAGGAGAAAAACTAATTTGTTCTTATTCACAAAAAGACAGCAAGGAAGCAGCAACACATACAAAATGAACAAAAAGCTTCAAAATAAATCTAAGCAAATCCCATCATCATCATGTCATTGCCTAAGCTCTTAATCACTTCTGGTATCTTCATCTTCTCCTTCTCTTTTCCCTTCTCTCCTCTTTCTCCCTCTTCCTCCTCCCCCCTCGGATCCATCGGTTCCGAAGGAGCGACGGACGCTGACGGAAAAATTACCGCCTCACGCTGAGCATCCAAAATCTTCCTATACCTCTCTTCACTAACACCAAATGCAGCTGCAAATTCAGGTCCTCTCATGCTCTGAAGTATCGAATTCCGACCCACCAAGAACTGTGGCATGTTCTTCCTTGCTGTGGTCGTGAATCCGAAGAACTCAAACGGTCCTGTTCTTGATGCAATTTGACAGAAGGGGAAGTACCTTGGCACCCAGAATACGTCTCCTTCGTTTACTATAGCGTTCATTGCTAATGTCCCGTTTGGATACACGATTTGGATGCTGCCACTTCCTCTTAACACTATTCCATACTCTGTTGCTGTTGGATTAATGTGTGGTGCCATCATAGCTCCCTACATGAAAAAACATAGTAGTACTATGTAAAAACTGCAATCTTATAGCTTAGTTCCGGAATCCTAACAAAAAAACCAAAATCCATAAATATAGCACCTAGGATTAGAAGAAACTCAACAAAGTGGCATCTACGATTCAAACTCAAACCACCTAAAGCAAAGTTTTGAACCCTAAGACACTACATTTACCACTAAACATAAAGCTCCCTTATCTGAGGAGGATTCAAATAGTTTACTTGTATATAAAATAAATGTTTCCTGTTTGTCCGTAGCACCGTATTATTTTCGGTAGGAAAGAATTCAGTTGCATTCCCTTTATGCAACTTAGCTTCCACCATAGGTTATAGTGGATCAAGTTTAGTTAAGTGACCACAAACTATGGTGGATGCTTAGTACAGACGCTATAGTGGATAAAGTCTAGACGCTATAGTGGATAAAGTCTAGTAATCACACGTGAAACTACCAATATTAAACACTATGAGAACAATGAACATGGATCAAACATCATATTTTATTAGAATGGTGTATGGCGTAGGTGACTTACCGCTGAAAGATTGACAAGGTAGACGCCGATGTCAGTGTGTTTCAACGGAGAATACTCTGATTGATCCAAGGCCAAGCTCCATCCGTAATCATTCTTGTAATCTGGCTTCCTATCAAACAGGTTGTAGGAATCTGGACCTTTGCCGCTGCCTCTACGTCCTTCATCGCCTTTCTTTCTTTTATTTTCTTCATGACCAAAAAGGTTATTCATGAACTTCCTCAAAGACCATGTTGGCTGTTGCTCCCTTTCCTCATCTTCTTCTTCTAAACTAGCTTCTTCCTCCAAATGCACTACTCTCTTTAGGTGATCATGTCTCTGGTGCTGCTCAAGATTCAAGAAATTGGTCCATATGCTTGGTGTAGGAGACTGAGTAGTGTTCAGAGGTACAATTGCACCAGAAAGTTGTCTTGTCAAGATCTCACTCACTTCTGATGATGATACCTGTCATGTGTAACACATCTTGAAATTAACTACTTCTATTCCTTTGATAATTATACTTTGAAACATCTACCTAAGGTTCTCAAAATTGAACCCACCAGATTTTTAAAATTATAAGCTCATATCTATTATTCTTAGTACAACGACAACAACATAGCTTACCCCTACCGCACAGAAGTAAAGAGATTGTTTCCTAAAGACACTGCCTCAGGAATTCGTTGCTTTTTAGTGAATTTTTCAAAAGTACTAAGTTCAGATGAACACGATAATAGATTAACAGTAAACTCTACTTATAAGTTTTCATCACTTACATTGAATGCTGTTGATAAGGTAAGAGAGTCAAATCCACTCAGAATAGATGTTGGATAGATTCCACCACCAATGAAGAAAGACTGCAAAGAAATTTGTTAATTGTTACTCACAAAATTCAACAGTCCAAAGAGAATATCTTTCATCAAAGATCCAATTTTTTAAACAAGAAATTGCAAAAATGTACCTGAAAACCATACAATCCTAAGTTGTTGGAGTTGCTAATGCTGCAAATCATATGAAGTCTTTGCCCTTCAGCTGGATTAACCAGATAAAAAGCAGATCCTGCACGAATGCTGTATACATCTCCTTCCTTCAATCGCCTTTCAGTAAAGTCATCCTTGTAGATATGCCCAATTCTTGTTTCCCCTGGCAACCTCAACAAACTTAAGTCAATTCTCCAACGAAATTTCTACTAAATAACAATCTTATAAGAACTATAACCCATATAAACTAAAAGTCTCAGCTCCGCCTTCCTCCGTCTTAGAGCAAGAATAAAAGTTATCATTGTCATGTACATGTTACAAGCACATTACGAGTTCAAGTAGTGAAAACAACCTATTACTTATTTACATAAATGCAAGATAAACTTTGAGTAAGATAAACCCAATATGATCTGATCCTTCCCATACAGAAGAAGATATGTTTTGAGGGACAAGTTCAATTTAAATCATTATTTATTTTATTTAGACCATACATATATGTGAAACTCATTAACATTAGTGAAAATTCAATCAAAATTTTGATCTCATGTTTTCCAAGAACCTTTTATAACTACTCTCTAGGGATGGGGAAGAGGTGAAAATTCAGATAGTCAACTAACTCGACTCCTATAATGTCCCAAGAAAATTGACAACCAACACTAAATCTTGAATTTTCCAGCTAATGAGCACACAGAATTGCACCTTTTTTTTATAATACAAGAACCATAAGAACAAAACCAAGAAAAAGCTGAAAACTTCACTTCATGTTTTCATGAGAATTCGAACCTGTGAAAATTCAGATAGCCAAGAAAATTGACAACCAACACTAAATCTTGAATTTACCAGCTCATGAGTACACAAAATTGCTCCTTTTTTTTATCATACAAGAACTATAAGAACAAAACCCAGAAAAAGTTAAAAACTTTACCTCTACGAACAAAGAGTGTAAGATGAGCATTCATATACTGAGGGATGAAAAGAGTATTAGGTTCCATGGTGATAAAACCAATATGCATTGCACTTTGAAATATAGAAACCCCACCACCACCAAATCCACCCTTACTCACAACTCTCATAACTCCAGCATCAGTCCTCACTATCTCCTTTGAATCATGCAACAAAAACAACCCTTCTCCCCATTTTTCCTCTTCTTCCACTTCATAAGAAGTACCAACAGAGACCACCACTAGTAACAATAAGATCAAAAGAAACTTTCTGTAACTTCCCATTATTATCACTTAACAAAAAAAAGATTGTTTTTTTTTTCTCTGCTTCTCAAATGGTGTTGGAAAATTGCAGGGGATTTGAAAGAGTTTATGTATAAGAAAGAGAAGGACTTTAGTCGAACAGATGGCGTGCATGCAAGATTTCAAGAATTTGCTGGCATAGCTTTGTTTCTTCTTCAACATTTTTGTAAGCAAATATTTGGAAATGTTGCCACGAGTTCTCTAAAGATATTGTACCAATTGAACTTTTGTCCATTTACCACTAGAAATTTATATATTTAATCAAAAATGGAGATTTTAAAAAAACTTTTTATCTTTATTTTTTTTAGTTTTTCATTGTGTATTCGTTATCAAGCTACTAAGTCATACTATAAAAATGTGGAAGAGGATAGTGGAGATGCGGGTGCGACGGGGTGTGTGTATTATCAAAACTAATTTGATTTTAGGAATAAGGCACAAGTACTCCTCGATTATGACCGAAACCTCAAAGATATATCTTAACTAAACTAAGGTTTGATTACCTTGAACTCAATTTTATTTTTGTAATTTTATATATCTTTTGGCTCACATGGCATGATCTGTGACTCCACGTAGTTGAGGCGCGTGAGAGATGCCACGTAAGCCAAGAACGTGTACAAAGTTACCAAAAAAATGGTTTCGGAGGTAATAGAACCTTAGTTTAGTTAAGGTGTGTCTCTGAGATTTTGGTCATAGTCAAAGGGTACTTGTGCCTTATCTCTTGATTTTATGCTATAATGTTCAATTACATAAGCAATTCATTTCGTAAGGAGATTGATGGAGTAGTATAGAGAGAGAAAGACTTACTTATATATGGTGTTTATCGATTAAATTTTTTTCGTATTATTTACACCCTTAAATATGACATGTATATTCATATTATTTTTTTACAAATGATATTTTTTTTATATATATTATTAAATTATAAAAAATTAAGGGAAAGTGGTCAAAAATGCTCTTAAACTATGTGAAAGGAATAAAAATGTCTTCTGTTTATAGTTTGGCTCAAAAATGCCTTTACCGTCAATACTTTGGCTCAAAAATGCCCTTGCAGTCAATACTTTGGTCCATAAATGCCCCTATAGTTACAAAATGGGTCAAAAATACCCTATTCTGAATAAATATATTATATTTTTTTCTTTTTAAACTCATCTTCTTCCTAATTAAAATAGGGAAAAAGGTCAAATATACTCCCGATTTTTAAAAAAATGATATGTATATACTCTCCGTTATACTTTAAGATTGTATATACCCTTACCGTCATACTTTTAGGCCATATATATCCTTAGATCAAACGGAAAGACACGTGACATGATCTCAAATATTTGCCCTATTTATTTTATTTTTATCCAAAATTAATTTTTTTTAATTCATTCATTGCCCTTGCCGCCTTAGCTTCAAAGAGACGTCTGCTTCAACTTTCAGTTCTCTCCATTGTTGACCTCAAAGCTTCCAATTATCTCCATTGATCAACAAATCAAGCTCCTTTGTATATCCTTCGAGTTCTCTCCATCTGATTTCAAGTTCTCTCGAAGAAACCCCTAAATTTTACGTATCTAGATCTGCAACGACTATTGGAACAAAAATAGTTTAAAATATTCAGTTGATTTGATTTGAATTTCATCACAATAAATAATTTCTAGATCTCCGATCAATGGCGAAGGAATTTAACGTCCCGTCGATGAATTTTTCTGTCCGGCGAAACTCCAGATCCACGGCAACGTCGGCTTCCAACGACGTCGTTTCAATCACCGAAGTCGTAGAACCCTAAGATACCTTTCATGTCCTTCAATGTAGGATCTGTTGTTGCTTTCACTCTGCAATTCGCGTCCACCACCATCGGCGGCGGTGGCTCATCGAATTTTGAAGGCGAGCTATCGTTGTTGGAGGAGCTTGGGATTAACACAAAACAAATCTACCAAAAGATGTTATCTATTGTGAATTTGCTCGCGTAAAAGCAGATTTCATCTCCTTTATGGCATACTGTCGGGTTGTTCATTTCTTCATGGCATACTTGCCGGAAAGCTTAATTTTGAAGGGATGGATAATTGGGATTAAAAAATCATTTTAGGGTAAAAAATCAAATAAAATAGGATAAATGTTTGAGATGACGCCACGTGTAGTTCCGTTTGGTCTAGGGGCATATATGGCCAAAAAGTATGACTATAAGGGTATATACAACCGTAAAGTATAACGAAGGGTATAAACGTACCATTTTATAAATTCGGGGTTATATTTATCCTTTTTCCCTTAAAATATTATTAAAGAACACTGTTCTTGTTTTCTTTCGGCTTAAAATCACTTTAACAAATAAAAATGTAGGAAATATTTTTTTTTTCTTAATCTCATTTTAACAATTAAAATAGAATAATTTCATATACCTTTTCAACAGATAATATATATCATATATATATGATCATAGTATATCCATCATTAATTTATATTTATATAACGATAAAAAATAATGATAATAAAATAAGAAATATTTTCATTTTTTTTATTTTTTTCTGAATTGAAGTAAGATAAACAATTGCTATTTTTAAAAAAAAAACATTATTAGTAAAAGAATGTATTAAAAAGAAAATAATAATATATTTATTTGAAAAATGAGCATTTTTGACCCATTAAATAACAATAAAGGCATTTTGGATCAAATATTGACGACAAGAGCATTTTTGGACCAAAATACAAATAGAGGGCATTTTTGAACCAAAATATTAATGATAAGAGCATTTTTTAGTCAAACTATAAACAAATGACATTTTTGTTCCTTTCACATAGTTTAAGGATATTTTTTATCCTTTTCCCAAAAAATAATATTATTTGTCGTAAACACGAAGCAATGAAAAGCTTTGGCCTTTGTGGAGAAAAAAGAAAACAAAATAACAAGGGAGAAAACCAAAAACCAAAAAAAAATAAAAATTATTTATTAACCATAATAAATGAGAATTATTATAAAAAAAGAAAAAGAAAAAAAAAGACATCAATTCAGTAATTATTTTTAAGTAGTTATCCTATGTGTGAATAAATATTTTCCATCACTTCTATTATTCTGGTTTGAGAGTATTTTTCAATTTTTTAAAAAAGTTCTCAGCTCGTGGCCGCCGCAACTCTTCACTTTCCTTAAGGCCATTGAAACTCTTCTGTATTTGTTCAAGAAAACAGTTTCTCTTGATAAAGATTTAACCTTTTGGGGTTTTAGCTTAAACCCTTTGCTTCAATTCCTCCAATATACAGAATGGGAAAGAAATCAGGGAAGTTCAAGAAGAAGGAAAACAACTCTTCAATGAAATCAAAAATTGATTTTTACAATGAAGATGATGATATGACGAATGATGCTATTGATGCCTGTAAGTTTTTTTTCCCTTTTATAAAATCTATTTACTTATCTTTTTAGCAAAGTTAGCATAAGATAGAAAAATTTCAGACCCCATTTGTGGGATTATACTTAGTATGTTGTTGTTGTAGCATTAGATACAAGAAGATATATGCAAAAATGGTTCTTTTTAGAGAGAAATTTAGTTTTTTGAGTTCATGGATGGAGGGAGAGCATTAGAGCAAAGATTGAGCTAGTAGTTTGAGTTTATGGATTCTAAATTTTTAAAAAATGCAGCTTTACACGGTTTGAGCCAAACCTATTGGGTTCTGCTGAACCCATAGGCAAGCTATAGCTCCGCGAGGGGGGAGGGGGGGAGGGGCGAGGGTGTGTTATAAAAAAATGTTTTTTATGTTAAAGAATTTGTCTGTTACTGATCCTTTTGGTTGATTGTAGTTCATGAAAAGAGAGATATCATTCCACTGAATGTTAATGAAGATTCTGCAGAGTCGGATGAGGATAATGAGCATCCCGTGTATGATCTTAAGGTGATAATGAGTTTTCTTTTGCAACTTTTATCTTCATACTGAAGGCTTATAAACTGTATTAAGAAATTAGAGTACTAATTTGATGTAAAGCAAGTCAACTATTTACTCAAGGTTGGGGAACTGTTTCCTTTGTATAGGAGGATGAAGATGAGGAGGATGAAGATGACGACTTTGATGATGCTGAACTTACTGGCCTTGGTGCTAAAAGTATGCAATTAAATTCGAACTTGTGACTGCCTTTTGTTATTGAAATGAAATA
>JAJONR010004106.1:0-47809 GCA_029582245.1 Solanum etuberosum
ATGTCGTTGTTCATAGTTCTTAAGTATTTAATGTCTTGAGTGCTTAAGTATAAGTTTAAGGATAGTTTTATTAAGTCTTGTAATTTGTCTATTTCTTTCTTTATTTCTATCCAACTTTCTAGATAATTTTGATTTATCATTTTGTATTATAGAATGTTTCTCTATAGTGTTTTTCTTCTAGTATTTCGAGTCTTTTTATTTCTTCTATACAGTTTTTGAGGTATTCTAGATATTCTGTTTCTCGAGTTTCAGTGTATTTATTTATATTTTCGAATATGAGTTTTTGTAGTAGATTTATGTCCTCTAAGGTTTTTAACCAAAATTGGAAATATTTGTTACTTGTTTGAAAGATCGCAAGGGAATTGAAATTGAGTGTTATTGGAATAATTATCGGGTCGGGTATATTCATAATGGGGTGTTAATACGTCTTAGCCTCATTAAGAGTTTTGTGATGAAGGTGCAATTGTTGATAAAGACAGTCTTTACATTTGTCTAGTGCATCTTAAGTGTTTTCTTTACTGTTTTCTTCTGCCCTGTTTAGTTTACTGAGTCAAATAAATCAGTTCCTATTTCGTAGGAAGTCTACCTAGATAGGAGTCTTAGTAAGTTATTAGAGTTATTTTAGGAGTTGAAGTTAGTGACAGTTAATATAGTTGATGCGTATTTGCTGTAAACCAGAGCTTCAGGAATAACATTCTCTCTGTTCTATTTTCCGTTATAATGCAAACTTCTTCTTTATCTGCTTATTTTTTGTTTTATGATATCAGAGCAGGTCTTTGATCTGATTATTATTTCCATCTTCTTGCCTATCAAGTTTTTTTTAGTTTTGTTGGAGGAGATTGAAAGTTGCAGAGAAAAAAAAAATTGTGCAGTATGGAGTCGGTAAATGGGGAAAATCGTTCAAATGCCCAGTTTGGTGTCGAGAAGCTTGTAGGGACAAACTACAAGTACTGGAGAATGTGTATGGAAGCTTACCTTCAAGGTCAAGACCTGTGGGATCTTATTGTTGGTGCTGAAGCAGAAATCCCAGCAAATACTACGGAAAATGTAGAACCACGGAGAAAATGGAAGATTAAATGTGGTAAAACACTCTTTGCTTTGAGGACTTCAATTGGCAAAGAACTCATCGACCATGTATGTGATGTTAGTTCACCAAAAGAAGTTTGGGAGATATTTGAGAGATTGTTTACAAAAAAGAATATTGCTAGGCTACAACTGCTAAAAAATGAACTAGCAATGCTAACACAGGGAGGCATGTCTATTTCTGAATATTTCTTACGAGTTAAAGTAATTTGTGCTGAAATTTCAGAATTAGATCCTGATGAGAAGATCGGTGAAGCAAGATTGCGACGATTTCTTATTGGAGGATTGAAGAAAGAGTACAATCCGTTCGTCACCTCCATTCAGGGTTGGACAAAGCAACCTTCAGTTGAAGAATTTGAAAATTTGTTTTCCAATCAGGAGGCATTGGCAAAGCAAATGGAAAAAAGCTTTGAACCAGATGCAACTCTCTTTTCAAAGGATAAAAATAAAAAGAAAATCATATCCTCGGGAAGCAGGAACAATGAAAAAGGATC
Organism: Solanum etuberosum; assembly: GCA_029582245.1. Taxonomy (NCBI): domain Eukaryota; kingdom Viridiplantae; phylum Streptophyta; class Magnoliopsida; order Solanales; family Solanaceae; genus Solanum; species Solanum etuberosum. The sequence goes on from JAJONR010004106.1 coordinate 1,578, forward strand.
CAATGGTGAAAAAACTACTAGTGACAACTTTGAGAATAGAAAGTGATATAGATGTGGTAAAATTGGGCACATCAAAAAAATTTGTAGAGTGAGAATCACAAATGCAAATATTGCAAGTGAAAATGATGGAACTGAGCAACTCAAATGGAAGCAGTGCTTCACTGTAGAAGTAGATGAACAAAGGAATGATGATACAGTTCAAGCTCTCTACAACAATGATAGTTGCACACAAGAATGGATCATTGATTCTGGTTGCTCTCATCATGTAACTGGAAATGATTCTCTTTTTTCAGAGTTGCGCCAACATAACAGAGAATGAGTTGTTGTTACAGCGGATAACTCACCATATCAGTATTGTTGCGGCAAATCTGTTCAAAGAAATTGGTGGATGGTCTACCAGCTCTACAAAATATTCATGAAGATGTAGTTTGTTAAGGTTGTCAATTTGGGAAATCACATCGTCTTCCATTTCAAAGATCAGGAAATCGTAGATCTACTACGTTTGAGTTGGTTCATACAGAGTTGATGGACCAACGAAAACAACAAGTTATAGTGATTTTTGGTATGTCATGATACTTGTAGATGACTTCTCAAGATATTCATGGGTACAGTTCTTGAAAGAGAAGAGTGAAGCCTTGTCAAAATTTGCTGAATTTAAAACTACCGTGGAGAAGGATTTTGGGATAAAAGTGAAATGCTTGAGTAGTGACAATGGATGAGAATACTTGTCTGATGCATTCTTTAAATACTGCGATGACAATGATATTTCAATGCAAATGACGTGCCCTAATACCCTCCCAACAAAATGGTGTTTCAGAAAGAAAAATAGCTCATCTTGCTTCTACAAGTCTTTCCTGGCTGCATGATAAAAATCTCCATCGAGAGCTATGGGATGAAGCTATTCAATGTGCATGTTATGTGATAAATTGTTTGCCTCCATGACCAGGTAAAGCGAAATCCCCTTTCAAGATTCTATATCATGAAAAGCCAAATGTAAATTACTTTCGAGTATTTGGTTCAACTTGTTATATTCATATTCCAAAATCCTTTCGAACTAAACTTGACCCGAAAGCAAAAAAAAAGGTATCTTTGTTGGCTATGATTCTTATAGGAAAGGGTGGAGGTGTATGGACCCTGAAACCAAGAAATTTATCACGTCCAGAGATATTGTGTTTGATGAAATATCATCCTACCATTCTGTCCAGAAAACTAACAATCAAGAAATGATTCTTGATGTTGATCAAGAACCTTTGGAGTTGATTCCATAGAGAAACTTGTAGGTTTTAAATAATGATGAAAGCTCAAATTCAAATGATGTTGAACAACAAACCGAAAGGAGGTCACCAAGAGAGAAAAGACAGCCAAGTTACTTTAAAGATTATGAGGTACACTTGAACAATTGCTCGATTAATTTATGCTTCTTTACAGGAGTATTGGATGAACCAGTAAGCTTAGAAGAAGCCAAAGATCATCCTGAGTGGGAAGCTGTTATGCAAGAAGAAATTGATGCTTTGAACAAAAATCAGACGTGGGAGTTGGTCTCGAAGCGATAAAATTGCGAGCTTATCACTTGCAAATGAATTTTTCGTTTGAAGAAAAATTCAGAAGGGGTTGTCAACAAATACAAAGTTCGGCTTGTCGCACGTAGTTTTTCTCAAAGTTATGGGTGGATTATGAGGAAACACTCGGTCCGGTTGCAAAAATGGTAACTGTAAGTACCATTTTTTCACTTGGAGCATCTATGAACTGGAAGTTGTGGCAACTTGATGTAAAAAATATTTTTCTTTATAGAGGATTGGATCGTAAAGTGTTTATGGAACAACTAAAAGGATATGTCTCTATGTAGTATCCTCATTATGTTTGCCGATTAAAGAAATCGTTGTATGGTCTTAAACAAGCACCACGTGCTTGGTATGGTAAAGTTGCTCAATACTTTATATATTGTGGTTTTAAAATTTCTGATGCAGATTTTAGTTTATTTATTAAATTAGAATCAAATGTGCATATGATGGTCTTATTATATATGGATGACATGATCATTACTGGTAATAATGAAGCTGAAATCTCAATGTTGAAAAGTTATCATTCGGTTCGATTTGAGATGAAGAATTTGTGGGAAGTGAGCTGTTTCTTGGTCTGAAAGTTGAAAAAACAGATCAAGGATATTTTATTTATCAAAAGACATATGCAAGGAAATAGTTGCAGCTTTTTGGCATGGGGGAGTCGAAAGAAAAAACCACTTAAATGGAACCATATCTAAAGTTGATGAAACCTGAAGGAAAACCATTAAAAGATGCCAAAAATTTTCAACAACTTGTTAGTAGTTTAATTTATTCAACTGTCACAAGACCAGAGATTGCTTACTCCGTCAGAATTGTTTCTCAGTTCATGCAGTGTCCAAGAAGTTCACACCTTGATGCATCAAGGATAATTCTTCGTTATGTGAAGGGCTCACTTGATCATGGTCTTATGTATAGAATACATGAAAATTTTATTCTCAATGGATTTACCGACGCAGATTGGGCTGGAGATGTGAATGATAGACATTCAACTTCATGGTATTGTTTCAATATTGGTGCAGCAATGATATCTTAGTGCAGCAAGAAGCAACTAGTGGTAGCATTATCTAGCACTGAAGCTGAGTACGTAGCTGCAACTATGGTTGCACAAGAATGTATGTGGTTGAAGAGACTAATAAGAGAGATATTGTTCAAAGTTGATTACGCTATTCAAATTAGATGTGATAATGAAAGTGATGTCAACCTTGCATCAAATCCAATTTTTCATGGTCGGACGAAAAACATAGAGGTTCTTCATCATTACATTCGAGAGAAAGTGTTGGATCAAGAAGTTGTTTTGAAAGGAATTTCTACAAATGAGCAAACAAATGAGCAAGTCGCGGACATATTTACAAAGGACTTAATAAAGCCTAAGTTTGAATATTTCAGGGCTGCTCTTGGAGTTATTGATCGTAAGCATGCACTAAGGGGGAGTGTTAAAAATTAGTGCATCTTAAGTGTTTTCTTTACTGTTTACTTCTGCCCTGTTTAGTTACTGAGTAAAATAAATCAGTTTCTATTTCGTAGGAAGTCTACCTAGATAGGAGTCTTAATAAGTAATTAGAGTTATTTTAGGAGTTGAAGTTAGTGGCACCGTTTATATTGCTGCTGCATATTTGTTGTAAGCCAGAGCTTCAGGAATAACATTCTCTCTGTTCTATTTTCCGTTATACTGCAAACTTTTTCTTTATCTGCTTATTTTTTTGTTCTAGGGAGATCAACTAGTTCTTATACTTGATTGATTCTTTTAGAATCCATTAATTTTTTATTTTGTTGCTTTTATTCACTTTAACCTTTAAAGGACATAAAAGATCTTATGGAAATTGTTGATTCATTAATTTCATCTTGTAGGGTAACTATATCTTGGATCAACCATACTTGAACTAGAACTATTATCTCACTATCACTTGAAACAAGATTCATCTCTTCCTTTTAGAACAAGAAGATTATTTTCACTACCATTAATAGCAGGATCACTTTTATTCGCATTCGATTATGAAAGTGAATCACAATGAGAAACTAATTCATCATCACTTACAATTCTCCCTCTCGAATGAAGGAATCACAGTTCTATAGGTCCTTAATGACCACAAATATATGGTTGGTATATTTTTCCCGTCTTATTATGGTCATAAAAAATCTTCAAGACAGTGATATATACAAATATATATGGTTGGTAGATTTTTCCCAGTTTTGAAGGTTTTTCCAAAAAGGTCTTGGTATCCGAGTCAAGCTTAGTACAACCTTTCATCCTTAAACCGATGGGCAAGCCGAGCGTACTATTCAGACATTGGAAGGTATGTTGAGAGCTTATTTGATTGACTCCAAGGGTAATTGGGATGATCATTTTCCTTTGATTGAGTTTACTTATAATAATAGTTACCATTCAAAAATTGACATGGCTCCGTTTGAGGCTCTCTATGGTAGGAGGTACAGGTCACCTATTGATTGGTTTGAAGTTGGTGAGATCACTTTGATAGGGCCTAAGCTAGTGCATGAGGCAATGAAAAAAGTTTGACTTATTCGAGAAATGTTTAAAATGGCTCAAAGTCGGAAAAAAACTTATGTTGATGTTAGAAGAAGAGAGCTTGAATTCGATGTTGATGATTGAGTTTACTTGAAAATCTCACCCATGAAGGGTGTGATGAGGTTTGGATAGAAAAGAAAGCCTAGTCCCCGATATATGGGACTATATCAAAATTTGAGGCGTATTGATAAGGTAGCTCATGAGTTGGATTTGCCTTCCGATTTTGCATCGATGCATTCAATGTTCTATGTATCGTTGTTGAAGAAGTGTGTTGGTGATCCTAGTTCCATTGTGCCTTTGAAAACTGTTGGTATTAAGGAGAGTCTTTCTTATGAAGAGGTTCCAATTAAAATTTTTGATTGTCAAATCCAGAAATTGAGAAATAAAGAAGTTGTATCCGTGAAAGTTCTTTAGAGGAATCAGTTAGTTGAGGGTGCTACTTGGGAGGTCGAAGCCGATATGATGTCCCGGTATCCTCATATCTTTCCCTCCGCTCCTATTCTGGCTTGAGGTATTAAGTTCCTCATGGTTCATACTTTTAGATTCATGAGTCTTGTTCATTTAGTCGTATTTTCATATGCATACATGTTTCATGAAAGTTGTTTTAAAGTATGTTTTAGCTTGAGGTTGATTACTCCTTGATTATGTGCATTTTGATATAAATTGCATTCATATTGGGTTGTTAGATCTCTGTCTACTCTATTCATGCTCGCTTGAGTCCTATTCGAGGATGAATGTTTTCAAGGGGGAGATATTGTAACACCTCAAAAATTAAAATTTGAGTTTGGAAAGAAAAAAATACATTTTGGCACTAGTGCAGTGGTCTACGAGTCCACCCTACGTGAGTGGAAGGTTCACCAACTTGACGTAAACAATGCATTTTTGCAAGGTAACTTACAGGAGCAGGTATTCATGGCTCAACGGAAGGGCTATGTTAACTCTGATTTTCCCAATCATGTATGTCGTCTAGAAAAGGCTATTTATGACCTAAAACAAACTCCACGTGCCTGATATGAGGCTCTCATGTCTCATTTGATAATATCAGATTTGTTAAGTCTGAATCAGATGCCTCTCTTTTTATCTTCACATCTGAGGCAATTACTATTGGTGTATGTTGATAATATTCTCATTACTTGGAATTACCCAAATCTTGTCGAACATGTCATCAACTCTTTAGCTGATAGGTTCTCCCTAAAGAATTTTGGTGAACTTAATTATTTTTTAGGATCAAAGTTAAGCATGTTCTCAATGGGATTTTCTTATCACTGTCCTAATACATTCTTGAGATTCTCTCAGATGTGGATATGGCAAACTACAAAGGAGTTACAACACATGTGTGCTCAAGTTCACCATCTAGAGCAGGCGATGGTTCACCTCTTGTCGATGCAACTCTGTATCGACGCACTCTGAGTAATTTGCAATACTTATCATTTACGCATCCTGATATTGTCTTTACAGTAAACAAATTATCTTAGTCTATACAATCCTCGAGTTTGGAGCACTGGAAGGCAGTAAAAAGAGTTCTTCAATATCTCAAGTCATCAGCAACATCGTGCTTGCAAATCTTTTGTCATTCTGATAGGAATCTGTATATGTATGCCGATGCTGATTAGATGGGCGATTCCTGTGATAAAATCTCTACATCATGTTATATTATATACTTTTCTGAGGACCAAATCCTATCTGTTGGTCCTCTAGGAAGCAACAATCAGTTGCTCGGTCTTCCATTGAAATAGAATAAAAATCGGTAGCTAACACACTCTATAAGATTACTTGGGTCCACAACCTATTGAATGAACTATGATATCAAGTCTCACAAACGCCAAACATTTTTTGTGATAAAATTGGTGTTTCGTATCTTAGCTAAAATTCAGTCTTCCATACTAATATGAAGCACATTGCTGTGCACTTTCATTACCTCCGCAACAGTGTGCAATCAGGCAGAGTGATTGTCAAATATCTTCCCTCCGTGGATCAAGTTGCTGACTCTCTTACTAAGCCGTTGCCCAAGCCTTCCTTTCTTCAATGTTTATCCAAGTTAGGTGTTGTTGCACCACACCTTACTTGAGGGGGTTTGTTAGGATATTATCGTAATTATCATGAGTAAATTTAGCTATCAATAGTTATCAGTTTGTTAGAAGTAGATTTAGTTTAAATATTTGAATCTAAGCCTATCTATAAGTTGCTAGAGTAGTTCCTTAGAATCAGTAAGTTATTAGAGTAGTTCCGTATAATTAGTCAAGTTAGTTACATTTACTTGTATTTAAGTTGATGCTATGATTGAATAAAGCTCATCCAAGTTTGCTTTAATTCTCAATCTCTTTACTCCAACCCACCTCTATTTTACTCTTCATTCTCTATATTTAGAGAGTAAAATAGAGAATGAGCTCTCCAACCACACTTTAATCCACTTTCTATTCTCCATTTTATAAAGGGATAGTGGAGAGTAAAATGAATAGTAGAGAATAAAATAGAAAGTGGTTGAAGAGACCATTCTTTATTTTACTCTTAAAATATAGAGAATAGAGAGTAAAATAGAGGTGAGTTGGAGATGATCTTAAGCATAGCAAACAAATTGCATGGTGCTCCCTCTGTTTACATTTTTTAAAATCATATTTGTATTTGACATTCATTAAGTAGGCATTTGAACATGCAATTTTATATCGCGATATGGAATCATAAGATGAAATAAGCATTTGGACATGCGATTTCAAGCTGATTTTATCTCATGATTTCATATCATAAGATGAAATTCTAAATTCTCCAAAATAAAAAAACACGATTTGAGAATTTCAAATACAAAAATTGGCACACAAGTTTATATTTTGCAACTCCCACCCCCTCCCACATTTATATCTTAACCATTTATTTCATATGTAAATAAAATTTATAATCCATATCATTACTTTTAAAACTATTTATATCTCCTATAACAGTTATTCTCACCAACATAAAATTTTGTATTACTTCAAATCAATTCCTACTTTACCATTTATATTCACCAAATTCATTATTTTTTATCAATTTATTTTTTACCAACCAATGTTCAATTTTGATTTTTTTTATTGAATAAAAATTTGATCAATAAATGTTGTATTTTCTTTTAGAATAGTTTTATGATAGTGTATTATGCAATTTTATAAACTTTTGCTTATTTGGTAAGATTGTATAAAGAATTGTGATAATTTTAATAGTTTTACAACATATGAAGGTTTTATATGTTTATGAGAAAACATACAACATAAAAAATTCAAATTACATATCCAAACAAAGCTTCATTTTTATCTCATGATTTCAAATTATAATTTCATTCCGCATGAAAAATGGGCCCAAGAAAATAAAAGTTGATATGACTATTTTGTCAAATTGTCGTGTTATTAATTGATGTCTAATATTAGATCTTAAAATATGATTTTAGGAATAAATAATTAATACAAAAAATAAAATATTTTAAAATAATAATTATTCTTGAATAAAAATTATTTTTTAAATAGTGAATAAAATAAAAAAAACATAAACAGTATTAAATTATCAAGTAAAGTAAGGTGAGGTGAAAGATGACAAGTTTAGATGAGTGTCATGTGACAGTAATTATACGTGCCAACACATTTTGGCGGAGTTCACAAAATTTTAAAAGTGACCGTTAAAGAAAGGACTCAAATTTTTCCACACTCTTCTCGTTCCGTGTTGACTAGCATACAATATCAACAAATACACACTCTTTCTTTATTATTTATCATTTATAAATTTAAAATATAATTAATTATATTTTCTTAATTTGAAAGTATAAATATATAATGAAGTTATTTATAAAATTCATTATTAATCTTGATATTAATAAGTAAATAAGTTAAATAAATTATATTTGATTTTACTAAATTATTTATATTTATCACCTTTGAAAATCTAATAGAAATAATAGTATTCCAATATGTTATGAAAAAAAATGATAAGAATAAAATCAAAAATAAATGAGGAGTAATCTTTTCTTCATTATCCTTCGGGATGACTCAGTTGGTTTGGAGGGTGGTTATCCACACGGATGACCCGGAATTGCTCCCCCCTCAATGACTTTTGAATCGAGTCTGTCACATAGGATTTGCCAAGTCCGATTTACCCCTTCAATATTTTTTGATCGAGTCTGTCGCATAGAGATTGTCTAATGTTGTTTACCCCTAAATGTCTTTTTGAGTCGAGCCTGTCGCATAAGGCTTGACTTGCCTAGAAATAAAAATCTTTTCTTCATTTACTAAAATGAATAAATATACAAAAAATATTTTTAATTAGTTGGATAGAATAAATAAAAGAAAATAGAATGAGTAGTAATTGAAGAAAGTAGAGGGTTTAATTATTAAGTAGAGTGGTATGTTTGAATTAAATAAAGAATAGTAGTAGGAGACAAGAAAAAGGGAGAATAGGGTGATAATTTGAATTTTAAAGGAACGGCTTTGAAAAGATACTGACAGCTCGTCTCCGTCCCAGTGTACTCTAGTGTTAAGCTTCTTTTCTTCTTCTTCTTCTTCATTCCCATTTCTCTTACTTTTCTTCTACGGAAATATCTCTATTCTCTCTCTAGTTTTCAATTGAAGAATGGCTGGATATGTTGGTGTATTGGTATCGGATCCATGGCTGCAAAATCAGTTTACTCAAGTTGAGCTTCGGAGTTTAAAATCTCACGTATGGTTTCTCTAACGATTCTCTTTCATTATCAAATTCTGTATGTTCGAAATCACTTCCGACTTCATTTTCTGTGCAGTTCGACACGATGAAGAGAGAGAAGGGATGTTTGACGCTTGCTGACTTGCCTTCACAAATGGCCAAACTGAAACAAGTCGGAGAGAATCTTACAGAGAAAGAAAGAGAGTCGTTTATCAGAGATTCCTATAAATGTTTGGATGAAGACGTTGATTTCGAGATATTTCTTCGGGTATGCCGCCGCTCATGTTGATGGAAACTTTTATTTTTTTCCTTTCGTTTCAAAGTCTGAATTACTTGAAATAGCTGTTCGATCATCCGTCACCTGATTTGAAATCATTTTTTTAAACCTATTAATTGTAGATTAAACCTATAAATCACGAAGTTCATATCTCGTATTTGTATACAACTTTTTGTCCTTTATAATTGCGTTTAGGAGAGAAGCTAGTTTGGACTTGATTATAAGAGTTTTGAGTATGCAGAACACAATCAATTTGGGAAACTCAAAGAACAGAGTATTTTGAAAAAGAAAAGAGTATACATTGACTATATCTCTCTAATCTATGTCAATGTGATACTGATTTTGTTGTTTTATTTATTCAGTCCAATCTTCAGAAAGAAACTTAAGATTTTGATGCCTTTCCATGCACAAATATGCATGTATCAGTTCAAAACAATACTACTACTTCCTTGTGAATATAAGTTTGAAAGTTTCTCTAAATTTGTAACTACCAAGAAAGGAAAACTTTGGGTAAGGAAATTGACATCTTTTACATCTCTGCTTATTAGTTAAAGAGGTAGAACTATAGATTCACACAGACATTTAATTTGATGTGTCCACTTTGTTTCAGAACATAGTCATCAAGAATCAGTAGTGGATATATCTAAAGAATGCAATAATTTGTTAACTTTGTGACAGGTCTATTTGAAACTCCAAGCACATGCTGCAGCAAGAATGGGAAATAATGTCAAGAACTCATCAGCTTTCCTAAAGTCTCCAACTTCTACATTACTTCATACAATTAGTGAATCTGAGAAGGCATCATATGTTGCCCATATTAACAACTATCTCGTGGGAGATGAATTTTTGAAAAAATTCCTTCCTATTGATCCTTCTACAAACGATCTCTTTGAGATTTCCAAGGATGGAGTTCTTATATGGTCAGCATCAGTCTCGCTATTTCTTGTACACATGTCTCAAGAGCTTGTAAACCCATAGTCTGATTGTCAATTAAATTGCCCTTTGTTGCAGTAAGCTTATCAATGTGGCTGTGCCTGGAACAATTGATGAACGAGCAATAAATATGAAGAGAATGCTTAATCCATGGGAAAGGAATGAAAATCATACTTTGTGCCTAAACTCTGCAAAGGCTATTGGATGTACTGTGGTCAATATTGGGACACAAGACTTTATTGAAGGAAGGGTATGCGTCTCCTTATGAATTTCTGCTCATATATTTTGACTATGTTTCCTTTCGAGTCCCTTGGAAAGCATATTTCTCATCAGATGGAGTAGGATTCTTTATCTTGGGCTTTGAGCAGAGTTAGTGTGATATCTACTGCTAATTTTATGTTAGTCTAAATAGATTAATCGTTAGCATTATTCTAACAAAGCACTCAATAATTAGTTTGGCCTTTCCTTTCTCTTATCATTTGGTACGGCTGACAAGCTTAAATTTTTTGTTACATTAGAGAAGTTCATTCTGTTCTGGACTCTATTGTATTCAAAGGCATTCAATTACCCATGTCCTTTCCCTTGCTGCCTTTGCAGCATCTGGTTCTCTGGTCTGTGGCTGGATGATGATGACTTTGATCGAAGGCTTGAGAAAAAATCTTGTCAAGATGTTACTGAATTATGTGTTGCATGTTTACTGGTTTTTACTACGTAATATTTACTTAACTCTTGACATGAAGAGTGTTTTTTCATGTGGTTTTTGTGAGTGCATTCTTTGATTACTACCTTGGCCTTTAGGAGTAACAATTATACTGCATTAATACTTTGTTGTGTGATTTTTCTCCAGAGGCATCTTGTTCTTGGAGTAATATCTCAAATTATTAAGGTGAGGGCTCTGAATGTATACTTTATTGAATACTTAATGTGATTTTCAAATTTGAAGTTTTGGAGCAACTTTTTATAGGACTAGATTACCTTACCAATAGCAGCCAGCATTAAGATACAAAATGGTATCACCATATATTTAAATCTTAAGACACAAAACTGTAGTCTTATATTTCCCAAGGAGATTGATTTTTTAATCACGCTATTTCAGATTCAACTATTGGCAGACCTCAATCTAAAGAAAACACCTCAATTGGTGGAGTTAGTTGATGATAGCAAGGTAGAGTGGACGTTATCTCGTAAAATGATTTGTTCATGTGACTATCTTCCAAAAAAGCTTGTGTTATATGCTTCAGCTCACTTTTATGATCTCAGGATGTAGAAGAGTTGATGAACCTTCCTCCAGAAAAGATCTTGCTTAGATGGATGAATTTTCAATTGAAGAAAGCTGGATACAACAAAATTGTGACAAACTTCTCTTCTGACATAAAGGTAGATGGCAATGAATTGGACTTGTGTACCAATCGAGCATGACAACAATTTTTCTTTAGTTTTATTTTATGTATCTGCAGCTTTTATTTAATCCTTCCCAAGAAGATAGTTTTCCCTCAAATGGTGGTAGAGGCTCTATTGCTGGTGACTCTATTTTCTCTTCCCTATTTTTGGTCAACATGAACAATAGAGTAATGGTTCTAGACATATTTTAACAACTACTCCTTCCACCGCTTCAATTTATGTGGCGTAGTTTTACTGACATAAAGATTTATACAGAAAAAAAACTTTTGGAACTTGTGGTGTAGACGTGCCATGAGAGTTCTGTGACTTATAAAAGCATGATGCCGTTAAGGTAAAATGGAAAGATTAAAGTTAAATTGTTTTCATGTAAAAAAGATGACTTTGGAACAGACTATAGTGCTGCATAAAATGTAACAGCGGGAGTAAAATTTATGGAATTTCTTGGTCTATACATTGAAACTACCACCAGTAGAGTCTGTTTCAGTTTATTCATTTTTCTTCTCCCAATGCTCCAGGGTGATAAATAAGTCTGGCATAGAAATATGGTATATAAGAATCAATATAAGCAAACAACATATCCTTACTGCCCTGTGTCCTATGATAAGTGAGATGATCTGTACAAACAGTTAAGTTTTAAAAGAGCTTTCAGTTTTAATCTCTTCTATGTGGTTTCTCATTTTGTAGACATAATGCTAATTCTTAAGTTATCTAATTGCTTACGTAGGATGGAGAAGCTTATGCTCGCCTCCTAAATGTTCTAGCCCCAGAGTACACCACTCCTTCCATGCTCACTGTAAGAGACCCTTCAGAAAGAGCAAAATTGGTTCTAGAACATGCAGATAGGATGGGCTGCAAAAGATACTTAACAGCAAAAGATATTGTGGAAGGTTCTCCAAATCTTAACCTTGCATTTGTGGCACATATCTTTCAGCATAGGTGAGAATAAATTAAATGTTTCTTTTCACTCTAATTGTGAGCTTACTGATTGTTAGCTGTGTTTTTCTTTTTGGCTTTTACACCTACCTAGAAGAAGACAGCTTTAGCTGGTTCGTCTAAGTTCTTGAAGAACTTTAGTTGCAAGCCACATTTGCTTGGATTCTACCTTGGTACTTCTAAAAGCTACAAGTTTTTATGCATTGCAGTGTCCTTCTAGCTTGCTTCTTGGATAATTACATATCACTAGCTCACAGTATATGCCAGCAAAGAGATTTGAATAGAAAGAGTTGATTCTTGTACAGTTGTCAGTTGACCTGAAATTTATAATAGGTTTTGCCATAATCTAAAACATTTCTAAGACCTACTGCAGTTGTCATTATTACCACTCGTCGGGTAGTTGTTCCGTAACACCACTAGTCCATTCACCAATTTTGCTGTATAAAGCTGATATGCTATAGTATTGGAGTTATGGTAAAACTTGTATTTTACACTTTACTGGGGCTTGCATTCTGTAAACTTTTGTCTATTTGATTATTTTGTTTCAATCTATAAACTGATCATAAATCTCTCATCTACAGGAATGGGCTTTCAACTGAAGCAAAACAGATATCATTTGTTGAGACATCACCAGATGAAGCTCAGATGTCCAAGGAAGAAAGATCATTTCGCTTTTGGATCAATAGTCTTGGAAACTCATCATACATAGACAACGTTTTCGAAGATCTGAGAGATGGGTTAGTGTTTCCTTGATACCTAGTATAGAAATTTTCCCCATGGTAGTATAATAATACCCTGGAATTAGTTCAGTTTCTTTTTGATCCATTGCAAATAAAGAACTTAAATTCTGCTCTTATCTTATTTGGCTTTTACAGAAGTTCTTTCATTAACATTTTTGTGAAGAGCACTTTTCTGGCTATGTTTCATTCAGCGTGTATGTTTGTCTTTTGCAGATGGATGCTTTTGGAGACACTTGACAAGGTCTCCCCAGGAATTGTTAATTGGAAAATTGCCACTAAACCTCCAATTAAGATGCCTTTCAGAAAAGTAGAAAATTGCAACCAAGTAGTCAAGATTGGCAAACAATTGAAATTTTCCCTAGTAAATATTGCTGGAAATGACGTTGTTCAGGGAAACAAGAAGTTAATATTGGGTAAGCCTTCTGTTTTATTTCCCCACTGAAATAGAAATCAAAAGGCTCAAAATTGTTATGGACCAACCGCTTTATTTCTTTGTGTTTCAGCTTACTTGTGGCAGTTAATGAGATGTAACATGCTTCAGCTCTTAAAGAATTTGAGATTTCACTCCCATGGGAAGGAAATTACTGATACCCACATTTTGGAGTGGGCTAACAGCAAAGTAAGAAACTCAGGAAGCCAGAGTCATATGACAAGTTTCAAGGTATCTTCTCCACATATATATATATATATATATATATATTACTAAAATCCCAGTAGTTTTAAGGTATCGTCTCCTGTGATCTCAATATCCCAAAATCAGAAAAATGTAGTAGACAAACCTGTAAGGGGCTATTTCCATAAATCATGAATTTGCATAGAAGTCATTAAACATCGTCTCTTTCAACTACAATCAAGCTAGGTAAAGATCAGTTCCTCGTACAGGTAAAAAGTTTATACTGGTCTAATCATCATGTCAACAAGCTATGCAAGTGTTACTGCTTACCCATGGAATCAGGTGACTAAATATGGGAACCAAGCTTTGAAGAAACAAATAAATTCCATAGTAAATTGTTTATTCATTTTCCTTGCGATATCAGCTTTTGATGAGTCCAGATGCTTTATTTGCATTACTGTTGGCCCGAGGCATATTTAGAAATTAGAATGTTGCAATCACATATTCTGCATCAGAATAAATGTCCCATGTTGGGAATATATATATAGTTATTGGACAAGGTATGAGTTGAATAATGTGCTACAAGATGTCCAGTTCATATATTTAATTTTACTTCTATTTTACCCCTTGTTTTACTACGATGAAAAAGGTGTGGACTTTGATTTTATTTACAGGATAAGAGTTTGTCAACTGGAATCTTTTTCCTGGAACTACTAAGTTCGGTTCATCCTCGAGCTGTTAACTGGAGTCTTGTAACAAAAGGGGAAACTGGTAATTTTCTTTCAGACTTGAACAGGTTCCTGGTTCCAGTAATTCAAGTCAATATACTTGCTTGGTGGTGCACAAAAGAAATTGGTTCTTGATATTTTCACGCAATATATTTCATTGCTCTTTTGGTTTTGGTTTTGGTTTTGCATCACGATAACAATTTATTATCAAATGTACAACAACAACAACAACATACCCAGTGGAATCCCACAAGTGGGGTCTGTGGAGGGTAAAGTATACGTAGGCCTTACCACTACCTCGTAGAGGTAGAGAGGCCGTTTCCAAAAGACCCTCGGCTCAAGTGTAGCAAATCCAAGTATAGAGAGTAAGAAAACAGTGAGAAAAATGGAAGCAGTGCAAATTCTGCAAGAAAGGGACAAGAACAACAAATAGTGTGACAATCAAAACTAACTAAACAACCGACTACAATACTACAACTAGTATGGCGACAAACACCTAAACCCTCGAAAAACAAGACAACACTCCATTGCCTACTAACTTCTACCCTAATACGCGCTCTCCACACCTTACTATCTAAGGTCATGTCCTCGGTAACCTAGAGTTGAGTCATATCTTGTCTAATCACCTCTCCCCAATACTTCTTCGGTCTACCTTTACCTCTCTTCTTATCTATTATAACCAACCACTCGCACCTCCTCACTAGGGTGTCTCCACATCTCCTCTTCACATGTCCAAACCATCTCAATCTCGCTTCCCTCATCTTGTCCACCACAGAGGCCACTCCCACCTTATCCCAAATATCCTCATTTCTAATCTTATCGCTCCTTATATGCATGCCACACATCCACCTCAACATCCTTATTTCCACGACATGCATCTTTTGAACATGGGAGTTCTTGATTGAAACACTCCACCCCATTCAACAAAGTCGGTCTAACCACCACTTTATAAAACTTATCTTTAAGTTTTGATGGTACTTATTTGTCACATAAGACTTCGGATGCAAGCCTCCACTTCATCCACGCCGCCCCAATACTGTATGTGATATCCTCATCGATGTCCCCACTTTCCTGGA
This sequence comes from Solanum etuberosum, assembly GCA_029582245.1. Taxonomy (NCBI): domain Eukaryota; kingdom Viridiplantae; phylum Streptophyta; class Magnoliopsida; order Solanales; family Solanaceae; genus Solanum; species Solanum etuberosum. The sequence continues at coordinate 17,024 of JAJONR010004106.1, forward strand.
TTATGGACCCCAGGTACTTGAAACTATCTTTCTTGGGGATAACATGAGTGTCAGGCCTCACTTCCACACTTGCCTCTTGCATTGAATCACCGAATTTGCACCCCAAATACTCTGTTTTGGTCCTGCTTAACCTGAACCCTTTAGTCTCTAAATATTATCTAATGTAATTCGATGTAACTGTTGAGGGATGCCCGACTGAATTATATGGTGATTTTTGAAATAATTACCAGATCTCCTTTCACTTTTGCTTAACACACTACATATCATGTGTAGCTTTTTTCCGAACAATAATTTCAGAAATATTTTAGTCAAATGACTGGAATACTCTTTCCTAAGTAATAGAGGTGCCGAGGTTTAAAAACATCACATTCCCATTAGCCTATCCTTTATGAACTGGACCCTAAGCACAACAGCTATATGTCTGTTGATGAATATAGCATAACCTTTATGTCTGCTTTTGCCTAGCTATACAATCTGTTTCGTGGCTCTAAAACAGACTGAACAGTTGAAATAACTGAATCTTATCTTTCAATCAATTTCTTTGCATTCAGACGGCTGAATGTTATAGTTTCCTTCCTCTTCTCCTACTGTGAGGGAGCTAAGATCACACCTCTAAGAAACTTCGTCACCTGTACCTTTTGGTGCTCGTTTGCTTTCACAGTTCATGTAGTATGCTTGAGGATGACTCTCTGATTCATTTAAAATTTTGGATGATGCAGAGGAACAGAAGAAGATGAATGCAACCTACATAATCAGTATTGCCAGGAAGCTTGGATGTTCAATTTTTTTGCTGCCTGAAGATATAATTGAGGTAACTGTTCATTTTTATGCAGTTGTCTTTTGGTTACTTTCTTTTACTTCTGTTAATTGCCACCAAGACATTCTAATAATTGATGCATCCTTCCTGAACAGAGGTTTCATATCTAATAATGCCTGGATTATTTTACTTTTTTGAAAAATAATCCCCTCTTTTAGGTTTGGAAACCCATAGTAGCCAATGTATTGGGCACAACTCACAAGTCTCTTCTAGTATGCTGCAAAACTAATATAATGGTGTGTTTAATCAGGTAAACCAAAAGATGATCCTTACGCTGACAGCAAGTATAATGTATTGGCACTTGAAACAACCGTCGGAAGACCAAAGTTTTGCATCTTCAGATAGTGATAGTAGCTCTGTGGACACAGCCTCAACCTCAACGTTGGACGATACAGCTTCTGAGTCTTCAGCGGATGATATCAGTAACAGATAACTGGTTGATTTTTCCAGATATATCATGTGCTGAATTTTTTTCATTGAAATTTCAAAAGATTTATAGATTTTTATCACTTTGTAGAAATTATATCATCCTGAAAGCCTTTTTCCAGAAAACAAACACATAATGTAGATATAGTAAGAAAGTTGTAATTGTATTGGATATAAGAAGGCACTGTAACGTGTGCCTCTGGATCATATCCATAGTGTCTCTGTCTCTTACGTTTTGTCATCGCCTCCCTGTGTAAGTTTTGCTTAGAGTTTAGGATCGAACCAATCATTAGGAACTAGAGTAATAAAAAACAATGATTTCATTTTTTAAAATTGTTGGTAGTTATATTTATTTTAATTTATCTCTGATTAATTGTTTACGTAGTTGGGATCATTCTTCAAGACGTTTGAAGGAACATTCTATATATTAAGTTGATAATGGCATCTTCTCGAGCCATGTTTATGTTCTAAACGTTCTCGTTATGCCTGGATTAGTGGGGGCAAATGAGTGGGTTGGGTCAAATTTGGGCGGGTTGAAAATGGGTCAATATAAAATGGGTAATAATTCAACTCGCTCATATTTCATTATGAATAATAATGGATTGACTAACAATTGGGTTGGGTAAAATACAAGTTTACCCATATTTTCATGAGTAAATAGTAGGGACTCTATGTAATCATTTAAAATTTATTAAATATAAATTTATAAAATGATTCGGATTATATTAAATTCATAATATATTAGTCCAAATAAATATTATGGATTAATATAATTGAGTTAATCATATAAGTCCAATAAATATGGATTTGATTAAAGTCCAAATTAGTTGATTTGGGCTACAATGAGCCCAATTTCATCTCATCCTAGATGCCCATTTTTGTGCCACGTGGCAAATGACGTGGCATGCCAAGTCAAACAAGAAGGTAATATGATCATGACATGTGTCAAAAAGGACAAGCCCGCCCCATAAAACTCATATGCCATGTCACTTATATCTAATTGGCCGAAGGAAATCCTGTTCCAATCACGACTCCTCTATTTTAAAACTACTAATAGGGGTCCTCATAATAAAGAAAAGGAATTGAAAATTCTAAACAAGAAGCTAGAGAAAGCCCGTGGTACAAATGCATAAAATTCTCTATAAGCTGCAAGTTTAAGAATTCAAGCATTCAAGTTCAAGAACGATCAAGATCAAGACCATCAAATTCAAGAACAAGCTCGAAGCCATTGAATTCAAATAAAAGTCAAGATCAAGATAACATTCAAGTTCAAGTTCATCGAAGATTCAAGAACAAGCTTTAAAGCCCTTGAATCCAAGATCAAGTTCATGACAAATTCAAGATCAAGCTCAAGAGCCCTTGAATTATATCTGAAAAAATGAATTCAGAGGAATCATAGAGATTGTAACACCCACACTTTGAAATAATAAATACGATTGTTGCGATACTTTTCCGTTCTTGATTATTGTTTTCTCAACGCGAATTTTATTGTCTACAAATTCTGGCATGCCCAGTGGGACAATCTCTACCTCTCATATCAACTTTTCAAGTATCAAAGAATATCGAGATGACTTCCATGAAGATCAACTGTCAATCAACTGCCTCTAAGGCCACTAGCTCCAAATTCTCTACTGAAGTTGAAGGAATTTTTGGTGTTACCTTTGGAAGTTTCAGAGCTGTTGCGAGGAGCAAGACTACTACACTAGGACAACAAACGCTTCAAGTGTCGTCCGCATCAACTCCTATTTTTGGGTCTTCGATTCCAAAAGAAGCAAGTTCCTCCACAAATGCTTTAGAAGGAGGAAACAGTGTTGCTGAAAAGATCACGAAGACATTAGCTCTACTTGAGCAATCTGGTTCCAAGAACTCTACCACAAGGAAAAACTATGATTCAACCAATGAATCATCTCCACATGCATCGCGTAACATGAGTCCATTGAAGATCAACTTACGCGACAATCCATGCTACTCTCCTACATCTCCAATGATAATGCAAATGATGGTGACTGCGGCTTCTTCCCTTGAGGAACAACTTGCAAATCTGAAAAGTTGGTTGAACGATTGACAAATCATGTACAACCCCAAGAGTCTCGAATCGATAAGTTGATGGATAGGATGGAAGGACTTTTAGATGGAGAAGCGAGTCATGCGCCTGGAAAGGGTGTTGAAGTTCAAGAGATCGGAGATCCGGTGAAGAAAGCACCGCTTGTTAATGAGATCCCAGTTTCTTCTGAAGGAATGATCCCACTCGATAGCTTGAAGGAGTTCATTTAAGGCACAATCAAAGATAAGTATGAAGTCTCCACCAAGTCTTCTCATATGTATGCCAAGCCATACACTGCAAAAATTGATAACTTTAAAATGCGTGCTAGTTATCAACCTCCCAAATTTCAACAATTTGAGGGTAAAGGAAATCTGAAGCAACATGTTACACACTTTGTGGAGACATGTAATAATACTGGAACATATGAAGACCATCTTGTCAAGCAGTTTGTCCGCTCTCTAAAAGTAAATGCCTTTGATTGGTACACGGATCTCAAGCCCAATTCTGTCGATAGTTGGGAGCAACTAGAGCACGAGTTTCTCAATCTCTTCTACAGCACAAGGCGTACAATGAGTATGGTAGAACTCACGAATACTCGCCAAAGGAAGGATGAACCAGTTATAGATTTCATAAATCGATGGAGGAACGCGAGCCTGAATTGCAAGGATAGGCTTAGTGAAGCTTCCGCAATAGAAATGTGTATCCAAGGGATGCACTGGGAGCTTCTTTACATCTTACAAGGAATAAAACCAAAATCCTTTGAAGATCTAGCTACTCGCGCTCATGACATGGATTTGAGCATGTCCCCTGCTGGAAAATATATGACGTTTGTCTATGATCCTCGCAAAGGAAGGGACAAGAAGGAACAGAAGAGATGGAGCAAATTTGTGTCCATAAATGACAATAAAGAATCCATGAATGTTAATGTGTCGCCTGTGAAGTTCACTACTAAGGAAGACATGAAGCAAAGTATGAGAACAAATTTCCAAGAACGTTCGAATCAAAAGTCGACACTGCGGGAGATGCAAGGAAAAAATATCCCTTCTTGGATTTCTGACGTTTTTGAGATTTTTGATGAGTTGCTCGAGTTAAAGCTCATTGAGTTGCCTGAGATGAAGCGACCTGATGAACCTGGAAAAATAGATGACCCAAATTATTGCAAGTATCATAGACTTGTGATTCATCCTCTTGAAAAATATTTTGTCTTTAAGAATAGAGTGATGCGATTGGTTAATGAAAAGAAAATTTTCTTTGATGATGAGAAGGCTAGTTCTAATCAAATCTCTATCACATTCGACTCGCTCGATCCGGTCCGACTATATATCTTTGAAAAAAATGTAGATGAGTCATTTGAGCAAGAAAAATCTCAAGTTGATATAGATAGTGATGAAGGCTGGATTCTTGTGACTAGGTGAAGACACAACAAGTCAAGCTTACAAAAGGAATCATCCGAGCAACCGATTAGAAGGAAGATGGTGAACAAACTAGAGAAGCAGAAATCAATCAAGCGCCCAAAAAAGGCAAAGGTAGAAGTGCATCACTACCAGAAACCCCGACACCCTGTGACTCTAGAAGAATTCTCACCAAGTTGGTTCTGCACAAAGTCTACTCAAGACAATGTCGAGGCATCATGTTTCAATGCTGATAAAGAAGAAACAATGAAGGTGTCTCCTACTGACAATGAAGGTGTCTCTTACTGACAAAGAAGGAACAACGAGAAAATCCTCGCCAAAAGTGTCTCCTAGTGACGAAAAAGAAGCAACGAGGGAAATATCATCAATGATGTCTCCTTCGTCTTCTAAAAAACCTATTTAACCTTCTTCCCAAGAAGCACATGCATGTGATACAAAAATAACATTCACAGATAATGATCTTCTATTTGGTGAAACACTACACAATCATCCTTTATATATGGTGGGTCACATGCTAGAGAAGAAGATAAATAGAATCTTAATAGATGAAGGATCTGGAGTCAACATTCTGCCTATCCACACATTGAAGAAACTCGGCATCACGACTGAAGACTTAGTGAAAGTTGTTTGTTGATACGAGGATTCAATCAAGGGGGACAGAGGTCTATAGGCTCTATTAAATTAGAAATCCATATGGAAGATTTGTGATGAAGTGCATGGATGCATGTGATGGATTCAAAGTCTTCATACAATATATTACTTGGTAGGCCTTGGGTACATGAGAATAAAATTGTCTCATGTAGTTACTATCAATTTTTAAAGTATCTTGAAGGCGGAATTGAAAGAAAGATAGTTGCGGATGATAATCCTTTACCGAAGTTGAGACACACTTTGCCGATGCAAAATTCTATTTGAAGAGTTATGTTGTTAAAGGGGAAAAATCTAATGATATCAAATTAATCAAGTCCGATAAGATCATAAGAAAAATAATCGATGTGGCTGTCGGAAGAGTAAAAGCTTACACTAAAGAACCTTGTCCCATTCTTAATGAACGGAAGATCATGTCTTCGAAGAAGAAGCTAACTTCTGGTCTTCGCTCTTTTCCAAAAGTGAAGAAATAAAGAAGGTCAATTATCTCACCATTAAGAAAAATCATTGAGAGGACTAACTCTTTCTATCAGACGGATTGATGTAATAATTTTATCTTCGAAGTTGCCAGGAAAGTCAATCGCTCAAAATCAAGTGAAAGATGTGGCACTCCCAACAAAACACACAAGAAAAGGTTTTGATCCTAATTCTTACAGGTTAGTTGTGAAGTATGGATACAACCCTAACGAGCTATCAATGTTAGGGAAACTCCCATCAGAAGATAAAACTAGACAAGCACATGAAGGCTTAGGCTATAGCCAACCACCGCCAGTTCGTATCTCCATAAAAAAGGGCCAATAATAACTACATCATTGTTAAAGATAAGTCTACTGCTTCCAATAAAAGGCCTTCCATCTTGGAAAATCAACTGCAAGAACTTCGGTATTTGAGAGGTTAGGTCCATTGAAGAAAGAGAATAACGAGCATCAAAGAAGTTACTTAAGAGTGACAACGCTTGCTTCACCTATGGTCCAAAAGGATTTCAAAAGTTTGATTCCTTCTAGGATGAGATGACGAGTGAAACTTATGGTTTCATGTAAGGAGGAACTCAAGGAAAAATCTCACACCGTGGTTTACACCAAGGAGCGTAAGGAAGATGAAGAAAGTGTAGGCTCCTCGTATCATGTTACGATCCAGAATAAGCATGATGCCTTGGCTAAAATGAAGATCGATGAAGAGTTGGAAGGTATTTTCTGTTGTTGTCATATATCTGTGAATGACAATGATCCTCTAGAAGAGGAAGATGCTAGAGATGCTCCACCAGAACTTGAAGAAGGAGTGAAGACCACAATAGATCCTTTAAAGGAAGTTAACCTTGGACCTGATGAAGACCCAATGCCAACTTACTTGAGTGCCTTTCTAGAAGTTGATGAAGAAATCGCTTATATGAATATACTCAAAGAATATATGGATGTCTTCACTTGGAGATAAAGAAATTCCTAGCTTGAATCCTAAAGTAGCGGTCCATCAGTTGGTAGTCAAAAATGGTTCTCGTCCTATTAGGCAAGCTCAAAGACGTTTTAGGCTATACTTGGTTCAATTGATAGAAAATGAAGTTAACAAACTCATTGAGGCATGCTTTATTCGTGAGGTCAAATATCCTACATGGATTTCAAGTATTGTTCTTGTGAGGAAGAAGAATGGTCAAATTCGAGTTTGTGTTGACTTTAGAGATCTCAATAATGCATGCCCTAAAGATGAGTTCCCTCTTCCCATTCCAGAGTTGATGCTCGATGCCACCACCGGTTAGGAGGTGATGTCTTTCATGGAAGGTTCTTTAGGCTATAATCAAATCCGCATGCCACCAAAAGATAAGAACTCATCGCATTTCGCATACCTATGGGTATTTATTGCTACAAAGTGATGCCATTTGGTTTAAAGAATGTTGGTGCCATATATCAAAGGGCTATGTAAAATATATTTGATGACTTGCTCCATAAAAATGTTGAATGCTATGTTGATGACTTGGTGGTAAAGACGAGAAAGAGGGATGATCATTTGAAAAACTTAAGAATGCTGTTTGAGTTTCTCCAAAGATATCAACTAAGAATAATCCATTGAAATGTGCCTTCGTAGTTACTTCTGGCAAGTTCCTGGGCATCATTGTGAGACATCGAGGAATTGAAATTGATCAAGCCAAAGTTGATGCATTTTCGAAGATGCTCGAACCTCGAAATATTCATGAGTTAAAAAGTCTCCAAGGAAAGCTAGCCTACTTGAGGAGGTTCATCTCCAATCTAGCGGGAAGATGCCAACCATTCGGTCATCTCATGAATAAAGGTGCTCCTTTTAATTGGGACCAAACATGTAGCGATGCCTTTAAAAGTATCAAATCCTATCTAGAAAAACCTCCATCTTTGGCAGCCCCTATACATGGAAAGCCATTAATAGTCTACATTGCGGCACAAGAAAGGTCTGTAGGAGCCTTGTTTGCTCAAGAGAATAGTGAAGGCAAAGAAAACTCTCTTTATTACTTAAGTAGAACAATGACGCCAAATGAGCTGAACTATTTGCCAATTGAAAAGTTGTGCTTGGCACTAGTCTTCTCAATTCAAAAGATGAAGCATTATTTTCAAGCTCATGTTGTTCGCCTTATTTCTAGAGAAAATCCCATCAAGTTTGTTATGTCAAAATATGTCCTTAGTGACCGACTAGCAAGATGGTTCCTCCAATTCCAACAGTTTGACATTTTGTACATCCCTCAGAAAGCTGTGAAGGGACAAGCATTAGCGGATTTCTTGCCAGACCATTTGATACCAGATGATTGTTAGTTAACTGATGAGATTCTTGATGAAGATGCGATGTCTATTAAAATTCAACCTCCTTGGAAAATGTACTTTGATGGGGTTGCACATCATGGTAGAGCTGGCGCTGGCTTGGTGTTCATCACTTCACTGGAAGAGATTCTACCATTCTCCTTTACTTTAAAGCAATGTTACTCCAATAATGTCACTGAATACCAAGCGTTGATACTTGGACTTGAAATGGTCGTCGACATGAAGCAATTACACTTACAAGTCTTTGGTGACTCTCTGTTGGTGATCAATAGACTCTTGGGAAGTTATGAGGTGAAGAAGCTCAAATTGCGCCTGTGTCATGATTATGCTCAAAAGTTGATAGGATGGCTTGGAGATGTAACCCTTCAACATGTGCGTAGAACGGAAAATAAGAAAGGTGATGCATTGGCTGCCCTGGCTTCAACGCTAATCCTTCCTGATCAGACATAAGTTACTATTTGTCAAAATAGACAGTACCACCACCAAAGGAGGACGAATTTATAGAATATGAACTTGAGCATCTCATCGCCGTTTCTGAAGTCGCAAAGGAAGATTGGATAGAACCTATTATTGACTATATGTGTTATGGGATACTTCTAGAAAATCCAAGGAGAAGGATTGACATTCGTCGTCGTGCACCTCGCTTCCTTTACTACAAGGTGATTCTCCTTAATATATGAGCCTAAACTGCATGTTAATCCTGGCCGCAAGAGTATAAATTGTGTACGGCACACCAAAAAAAAAGAAAAAAAGAAAAACAAAAAAAACACTCTCCCAGAACTACGTTGTGACTTGATCCTCTTCACTAAGGTACGTAGGCGCTTAGAACCATATTCTAAGTTCAATTGCATGAGTGTAAAGAAAACCACATGTTCCTACTTGATCAGTCACATAAAAGTTAAGGCTATAAGTATTTTATTTTATTTCATCAAACTTCAGACTTGCACAAAGTATTGATGGGTTAATAGGGGGGGCAAACCCTTATAAAATATGCTTCTTTAACATTATGCTTGAAGTCTTTAAATTTAGTCAAGTATGCAAGTCGAAGTTTGCACGAAGTATTGATGGGTCAATAGGGGGGGCAAACCCTAGTAAAATATGATCTTCTTTAACAGTATGCTTGAAGTCTTTAAATTCAGTCAGGTATGCAAGTTGAAGTTTTTATATTTTTTAAGTTTCCAAGTTGGAGTCTTCAAATCCTCCAAATATACAAGTTGAAGTCTTCAAATCCTCTAAGTATGCAAGTTGAAGTCTTCAAATCCTCTAAGTATGCAGGTTGAAGTCTTCAAATCCTTCAAGTATGCAAGTTGAAGTCTTCAAATTCTTCAAGTATGTAAGTAGAAGTCTTCAAACCCTCCAAGTATGCAATTTGAAGTCTTCAATTTCTTCAAGAATGTAGGTAGAATTCTTCAAATCCTTCAAGTATGGAAGTAGAAGTTTTTAAATCCTTAAAGTATGCAAGTTGAAGTCTTAAAATCCTCCATGAATACAAGTTGAGTATTCAAATCCTCCAACTCTGTAAGTTCAAGTCTTCAAATTTGCCAAGTTTGCAAGTTAAAGTCTTCAAATCCTCCAAATATGCACGTTGTTGAATTTCCATGTCTTATGGTGGACAAATTTTTCCCTTTGCACCTTAAGCTAGCCTTTTTGCAGATTTATCCTTAAATGGATTCTTAAATTCCCATACCATAAGGTGGACGAGATTTGTCCCATTGCACCTTAACCTGGCCTTTTCACGGATTTATATCTTTAAATTTCCATGCCTTAAGGTGGACCAGATTTATCTCTTTGCACCTTAAGCTGGCTTTTTCACGAATTTATCCTTAGATGGAATTTTTTTTTAAAATCCCCATGCCTTAAGGTGGACAAGATTTGTCCCTTTGCACCTTAAGCTGGCCTTTCACGGGTTTATCCTTAAAAGGATCTTTAAATTTCCATGCCTTAGGGTGGACAAGATTTTTCCCTTTGCACCTTAAGCTGGCCTTTTCGCAGATTTATCCTTAAATGGATCTTTAAATTTCCATGCCTTAAGGTGGACGAGATTTATCCCTTTGCACCTTAAGCTAGCCTTTTCACGAATCTATCCTTAGATGGATTTTTTTTAAAATCCCCATGCCTTAAGGTGGACAAGATTTGTCCCTTTGCACCTTAATTTGGCCTTTTCACGGGTTTATCCTTAAAAGGATCTTTAAATTTCCATGCCTTAAGGTGGACAAGATTTGTCCCTTTGCACCTTAAGCTTGACTTTTTGCGGATTTATCCTTCAATGGATCTTATAAAGCCTCAAGAGAGTGATTTCAAGGTGGGGATGTTCAACACATCCTTACACACCTCAAGATCAAATTCTTGTGTAGTATTCAGAATCTTATAAAGCCTCAAGTTAGTGATCTCAAGGCAGGGAAGTTCAACACATCCTTTCACACCTCAAGATAAAATTCTTGTGTAGTATTCGGGATCTTATAAAGCCTCAAGTTAGTGATCTCAAGGCGGGGATGTTCAAAACATCCTTACATAACTCAAGATCATATTCTTGTGTAGTATTCAGGATCTTATAAAGCCTCAAGTTATTGATCTCAAGGCGGGGATGTTTAACACATACTTACACACCTCAAGATCGAATTCTTGTGTAGTATTCGGGATCTTATAAAGCCTAAAGTTATTGATCTCAAGGCGGGGATGTTCAACACATCCCTTAACACCTCAAGATCAAACTCTTGTGTGAGATAAAATTCTCCATTGTGTAGCCTTCGCAAGATACAAATACTGCTTATGTTGTTGATCTCAATGTCGAGACGTTAAACACATCCTTTCACACTTCAAGATCAAATTTTTGTATGATAAAGGTCTCCATTGTGTAGCATCCGCAAAATACAAATATTGCTTATGTTGTTGATATAAAGGCGGGGATGTTAAACACATCCCTTCACACCTTAGGATCAAATTCTCGTGTGATAAAGCTCTCCAATGTGTAGCCTCCGCACAATACAAATATTGCTTATGTTTATCTACAAAAAAACACACAAAATAAAAAAGGACAATACAAAAAAAAATACAAGTAAAGGAGAGATTGTTACCCGTTAAGACATTTAAGACTTGAAAGCCATGCTAAGCTAACTAGGTTAGACTTGATACAATATTTTCTTGGTGATAATGAAGCCCATGAAGTATTGTTTCTAGCGATCACAACCCTTTTTGGTGATGACGTTCCGACATCAAGATATAAAATATATCCAAAATTTAGGATTAAACTTTTTTAATATTGTTCTAGATAATTTTTTGAAGTTATTTTGTATCTAGTTTCTGTAGATCAACCGGGTTGCAATTTAGTGCTTCTACCTAGATATACAATTTTTTTGGTGTCATCGCGCAAATCTGAAGCTTTTGGTGCACCAAAATCTAAAGTTGACTTTGTAATAATATCTGGAATTATCCCGAAGGTAATAAATTTTGAATTTCGGATATGTTGTACACATTTATGTCTAGATTCGAAATAATAAAGCGTCTTGTAATTTCATCGTTCCTACATTAAGACACGAGAGTTTTAGTAAAGCCACACAAATCTGAAATTTTCAGCATGACAAAATCTAGATCTAACTTCAAAAAATCATCTAGAAAGATTCTGAAGGTATTAAGTTATGGATTTTAAAAATATGGAAAATAAATAAACCACACAAATAAAATCTAAAGAAACATGAATATTTTAATGATAATAGTACAGGTACAATTTTGGTCCTCCCTTGATTCTCCTCTCATAAGATTTATCCATGATTTGAGGGCCATTAGTGGTGTATTTCTCGAACTAGGATGATTTAGATTTGATCTCTATATGAATATTCCATGACTTTTGTGGAATATATTGAATGCCTTTTAAGGAAATTTAGTACTCTTTATATAGGCATGAACTAGGGTTTAGGGTTGAGTAAACTCCAAAAATTCTAATTGAAACTGAACACACCTTCTAGCGTCTCAATTCGAATTGAACACGTCTTGTAGAGTTCCACAAAATTTCAATGTCTACAAATGCCCCTGCTTCAAGGCTTATCGGAGTGTAGACTCGATGAAACTCAAAGACGAGACTTGAAGTACTCATTCTTCCACCTTTGTAGCTTCAAATTTTCAGATTCATTTTTGAGAGAAGAGATGAAGGGCAGATTTGGTCTCAGTGGGCGTGCCAATTTGTTTGCAACAAATTTTAAACATATGAAAAATAAATAAACCACAAAAATAAAATCTGAACAAACATAAATATTTTATTGATAATAGTGCAGGTACAATTTTGTTCCTCCCTTGATTCTCCTCTAATAAGATTTATCCATGAGTCGAGGACCGTTAGTGGCGTATTTCTCGAAGTAGGATGATTTAGATTTGACCTTTATATGAATATTCCATGACTTTTCTAGAATATATCGAGATGCCTTTTAAGGGAATTTAGTACCCTTTATATAGGCATGAACTAAGGTTGAGGGTTGAGGAAAAACTCCAAGAATTCTAATTGAAACTGAACACACCTTCTAGAGTCTCAATTCGAATTGAATACGTCTTGTACAGTCCCACAAAATTTCATTGTCTACACTCTATTTTAATGTCAAAATGGATAAAATGTTTGTCTTTTTTGGATGAAAAATGTTGAAAATACGTTATTTAGTTTTATTGTATAATAATTCTAAAAAAAAAATCCTATAACTTTTCAATATAAAATAAATTTATGTAATAACAAGTAGGGGCCTACCCACCCTATGTCATTGGGTGTCGGCTGACACTGCTTCATTGAAAAAATTTAGTATTATATATATAAATCTGAAAAAATAAAAATATCCTTACAAATGACATTAATGACATTACTTGTTTGATAGAAAAAAATGACATTACTTGAACAATTGAGCCTCTTGGCTTGTTGGTTTGAGTCTCAAGTCTCTCAAAGGAGATCCAATTAATCAATCATCCATATTCAAAATAGTCTACCTAAAAGAAGACCCAAACTAGTTATTTACAGTTTTAGACTATTATTACATAAGAGGCCTAAAAGTGGCCCAAAAAGGATAAAGGGTGAGCTGGGTCCTGCTCGCCTAAGGGACTTGGCGACTCGCCAATTGGTTCGGCGAGGTGACCCCTCCTTTGAAGAATTATAGAACTTTTGTTGAGCTGGGGTCCTCGCCCAAGCCATTTGGTGAGTCGCCAAATGACTCCTACTTGCCTAAAGTGACAGTTTCTTTAACTGTCTTCCCTCCACTTCCCCAAGCGATCTTCAAAGCATGGAACCCTTTCTTTGCCATCAACATAAGCTCAAGAACCTCTAACTTCATGAACAAACCTTGCATTCTTTGAAGGTTTCGAGCTCGACTTCGAATGAACGGCCTTGATGCAATCTAAATTGCATCATTAATGATGTAATTCTCACCACGAATTACTGATATAAATGCGGAAATTAAACACAAGAAATAAAGATAGATAGATAAACACAAAAGGAGGACACAAAAGGCAACCAAAAAGTAAATTAAACCTTAAGACCTCAATCCTTTAATCCTACAAGAAGAACCTAACTCTTACGAAGACCTCGAGCGAATTGAATTCACCTCGCAACCAAGATTTCTAAACAAAAGCTTGTTCCAAGCTCTCAACACTCATTCATGAGTTTCACAATATCAATATTCAAAATAGTCTACCTAAAAGAAGACCCAAACTAGCTATTTATAATTTTAGGCTATTATGACATAAGAGACCCAAAAGTGGCCCAAAAAGGATATAGGGCGAGTTGGGTCGTGCTCGCCTAAGGGATTCGGTGAGGTAACCCTTCATTTGAAGCATTCCAAAACTTTTGGAGAGATGGGGTCCTCGCCCAAGACATTGGGCGAGTCGCCGAATGACTCCTACTAGCCTAAAGTGATATTTTTCTTCAACTGTCTTCCCTCCACTTCCCCAAGCTATCTTCAAAGCATGGAACCCTTTCTTTTCTATCAACACAAGGTCAAGGACCTCTAACTTCATGAAAAAACCTTGCATTCTTTGAAGGTCTAGAGTTTGACTTCGAGTGAACGACCTTGGTACAATCTGAATTGCATCATTCTCTCCTTCTTGAAAAGAATTTGTCCTCAAATTTGACGGATCATTATAATCAAGAGTTGAAAATGGAGAAAGTTCACAAACATTGAATGTGTTGTGAACTTGATACTCCGAAGGAAGGTCAATTTTGTATGGATTGTCATTGAGTATTTCAAGCACTTGAAATAGACCATCACCTCTTGGCATCAACTTTGTCTTCCGATGAGTGGGAAATCGCTCCTTGTGAAAATGCACCCACACCCACTCACCCGGTTCAAGCACAATCCTCTTGCGACCCTTGTTCACCTTTTTGGCTAATTCTAGGTAAAGTCTCACCTTCTCATGAAGTTTCTTCATGGCTTCCGATCTAAGCTTAAGACAACATCTTGAGAAAGAGGAGTGAGATCTAAAATGGTTAGGGGATTAAAATCATACACCACTTCAAATCGATTCATGCCAATAGTTCTATGAATAATTCAATTATATGTAAACTCAGCTAAAGGCAAATGTTCCTCCCATGAGGCCAAATTTCCATGCACCACGGCACAAAGCATAAAACCCAAGGTCTTATTCAAAACTTCAGTTTGGCCATTGGTTTGTGGGTGACAAGAAGTTGAGAACAACAACTTAGTACCAAGTCTATCCCACAATTCTTTCCAAAAGTGACTAAGGAATTTTGGGTCCCTATCACTTATGATGGTTTGAGGAATTCCATGCAATTTAACAATATTTTCAACAAACAAAGATGCCACATTGGAAGCATCATTACATTTATGACATGGAATGAAATGAGCCATCTTTGAAAATTGATCAACAACAACAAATATGCTATCTCTACCTCTTTTTGTCCTTGGCAAACCCAAAACAAAATCCATTGAAATATCAAGCCAAGGTCTTTAAGGGGTGTGGAGTGGAGTGTATAATCCATGGGGAAGGAGGCCTGACTTGGCACTCCGACATTCAATACATTGGCCATAAATTCGAGCAACATCTTTGTGCATCTTAGGCCAATAAAATTGTTCCTCGAGGATTCCCCTTGTTTTATCAACACAAAAATGACCCATTAATCCCCCATTGTGTGCCTCCCTCACAAATAGTTCTCTCCAAGAGCTCATAAGTACACATAATGTAATACCCCGTACCCTAAAAAGACTAAACCAGCATATTTTCAGAAGTTGCAGGTGCCACCTACGGACCGTAGGGTGACCCAGGCCAACTGCAACCCCCAGAAAAAATCAGCCAAGGGTCGACCAACGGCAGGACCCACGGAACGTAGGTGGGACCACGATCCGTGGTCCAGGCCGTTCTCTAGCCATCGGTCCCGACAGCTTTTAATTTGGGGTCGTTTTGGTCTTTTCCCCTATGCGTTAGACCCCTAAACTACGTAGTTTTGGTCAGTTTTAGCCTAGTAACTTAATTAGAACTTACCCAAAGCAATTCACTCACCAAAATTTATCAAACTTAGAACACAGAGAGGAGAAAGAGTAGACCAAAACCCTTCCAAGAACGCAACAAGGTTTCTTCAGTTCCAGCCCAAAATCGAAAGATTTCTCCGTGAAATTCGTCACCAGGTATGTGGGATTTCACTAGTGGATTCCTTTCACCCATTAGATCCCTAGGATTCAATCTAATTCTTGATTCCCTTCATATTATCTAGACCTATTTTTTCTTGAATGTTAGAAATTGTTGGGTTTTAGCTGTTAGAATGATCCAAATCAGATTATCATATTGTTGCTTAGTTCCTTGCATGAAATTCAGAGCCCTAGTGGTGTAGATTCATTTAGTTCATGAATTACTTCGAATGTTTCATTGTCAGTTATAAATGTCGCATTCTCAGTTAGCATGTCAGAATAATGAGCTATCCAGTATAATTCAATTATGTTACATTATTCATATTTCTAGTTGGGAGTAGGCTTAGACCGAGTGGACTATAGTTCAGTGTACCCGAATAGTCCCAGAACTACGTGCCCCTATAGGTTTATAACTCCCCTCTGTGGGCATCATTTTAGTGATCACGTCAGTCGTGCCTCTATACCTCTGGCAGGGTATATTGGGTCCTCTCGATAGGGCGTATACATCGGACTCCACGTTTAGCTCGTGTGGTTTTATGTCGGTTATTAGTAGCTCCCACAGTTATATTTTTATGCATTTGACCAGGTTTCTCAGTTGTACTTCAGTATTCAGTTTTAGCATGTTATGTGCTTGGTCATTGCATTCAGTTCAGTTCATTTCAGTATACCTCAGTATTTCCATCATGTTTAGATTATATCATGGTTCAGCATGTTCTTTCAGTTTATATGTTTTGTTCAGCTTTTATTTTATCATGCATGCTTAGTACCTTTCAAGTACTGACGGATACACTGCGCTACATCTTCTCCTGATGTAGGTTCAGGTCCTCAGCATCCAGATCACTGATAGATTGATTCCTGATCTCCCGTTCAGCAGCTTCAGTGGTGAGTCCTCATTTTTCGAGGACGATAGACATGTTTCCTATTTCAGTCTTTTATTTTAGTTTCAGTTTTTACTAGAGTTAGCTAGGGACAAGTGTTGGCATCTCTAGTCAGTTAGAGGCTTATTTCAGACATAGACAGATTCAACTTTAGCTTTTGAGTTATAGTTCAGTATTCTAAACTCTTTTTCAGTATTTATATATTCAGACTTAGATTGGGTATTCCCCATCATTTAGTTTACCTCATGTCTTATGCTTCCGCACATTATTTTTCTTAAGTATGTTTATGATATGCCAGCTCAGGGTTAGTTTGGGGTCACTCGTGATCCAAGGTCCCGTGTTTACGCCCAGAGGATAGCCTCAGGGCGTGACAAACTTGGTATCAGAGCATTAGGTTTAAGAGTCTTAGGATATCTGAAAAGCCACACTAAGTAGAGTCCTTTTCATGGGTGTGAAGTGCACCACATCTAATGAGAGGGAGGCTACGATGTGTCTTAGGAAAAACTTCACTTTCTTTGTTATTCTTATCGTGTGTGGGTATGATCTACCTTCTAACTCGTTGTTATGCATTTCAGATCATGCCTCCTCATAGAGCTAATGCAAGGAATGCTAACGCAGCTCCTCCAGTCCCAGATCAAGAGGTTTCTAATGCAGTGTTTTGGAATGCGATTCAACTTTTTGGCTCAGAGCATGACTAACCAGAACAATCAGCAGGCCCCAGTTCCTCCCAATGCTAATAATGGGTCAGCTGCAGCCAGGGTTTATGATTTCATTAGGATGAATCCACCAGAGTTTCTAGGGTCGCAGGTTGGTGAGCACCCATAAAATTTTATCGATGAGGTTAAGAAGATCTTTGGAGTGATGCAGGTAACTCGGAATGATAGGGTAGAGTTGGTATCCTACCAGCTGCAGGATGTAGCTCACATATGGTTTACTCAATGAAAGGAAAACAGGGGTACTGATGCATCTCCTGTGACTTGGGAATGCTTTACTGGAGCTTTTCTGGATAGGTTCTTTCCGAGAGAGTTGAGGGAGGCTAAGGCACAGGAATTCATGAATTTGAGGCAAGGTACAATGTCAGTCCAAGAGTACGGACTCAAGTTCACCCAGTTCTCTAGGTATGCTCCTCTTATGGTTGTTGATTCGAGGGCACAGATGAGTAAGTTTCTTTATGGAGTGTCCGACTTGGTAAAAATAGAGTGCAGAAATGCTATGTTGTTAGATGAGATGAATATCTCTAGGCTTATGACGCATGCTCAGCAGGTTGAGGAAGATAAGCTTAGGGAAATGGCTAAGGACAACAAAAAGGCTAGGACAGGTAACTATGAGTACTCTCAGCAGAAATCGGGTAGTGGAAATCGTTCGTAGTTTCCACAAAGATCTTCAGCTCCAGCACCTTCATCAGCTAGTGCTCCATCTCCCAAGTTTAGACAAGATCACAAAAGTAGGGCACCAGGCTGTAAGTCTCAGGGGAGTGTTTCAGGTAGCAGAACCTACCCAACTTGTCCAAAATGTGGTAAGAACCATCCGGGCGAGTGTCTTGTAGGGAAAGAAGGGTGTTTTGGATGTGGTTAGTCTGGCCATAGATTGAGAGATTGCCCTTCTTCTAAACAAGGAAAAGGAGGTAACAATAGTAGGGCTCAGTCTACAGCTCCAGCAAGTCGCCCAATTCAGAAGGGTCCTTCATCTAGTACAGGTGGCGGTCAGTGCCTGAACAAGTTGTATGCTCTTCAGGCTCGCCAGGACCAGGAAGATTCTCCTGATGTGGTCACTGGTACGTTACGAGTCTTTCACTTAGATGTTTATGCTTTGTTAGATCCAGGGGCTACTCTTTCCTTTGTAGCTCCTTATATAGCAGTGAACTTCGGTGTCAGTCCAGAAACTCTTTCAGAACCCTTTTCAGTCTCTACTCTAGTAGGTGACGTAGTTATAGCTAGAAGGGTATACAGAAATTGCCATGTCTCAGTCTCTCAGAAAGTCACCTCAGCAGATCTTGTAGAGTTAGAAATGGTAGACTTTGATATCATTCTAGGCATGGATTGGTTACATTCCTGTTATGCATCAGTTGATTGTAGAACCAGGGTTGTTCGGTTTCAGTTTCCAAGCGAACCAGTCATAGAATGGATGGGTAGTAGCTCAGTGCCTATGGGTCGATTCATTTCCTACCTTAAGGCCAGAAAGATGATTTCCAAGGTATATATCTATCATCTTGTTCGGGTTAAGGATTAAAACTTTGAAACCCCAATTCTTGAGTCAGTTCCTGTAGTAAATGGTTTCCAGAAGTGTTTCCAGAAGATCTTCCCGGAGTTCCTCCCGAAAGGGAAATCAACTTCAGAATTGATCTCCTTCCAGATACCCAGCCTACTTTTATTCCTCCTTACAGAATGGCTCCAACAGAGCTTAAGGAATTCAAAGAGCAGTTGAAAGACCTTCTAGATAAGGGCTTCATCAGACCTAGTATTTCTCCATGGGGTGCTCCAGTGTTATTCGTGAAAAAGAAAGATGGCTCTCTCAGGATGTGCATTGACTATCGGTAGTTAAACAAAGTCAGCATCAAGAATAAGTATCCTATCCCCAGGATTGATGACTTGTTCGACCAACTTCAGGGTGCTAGTCATTTTTAAAAAATAGACCTCAGATCCGGTTATCATTAGCTCAGAGTCAGAGATAGTGACATCCCAAAAATAGCCTTTAGAACTCGCTATGGTCATTATGAATTTATAGTTATGTCTTTTGGACTAACCAATGCTACTGCAGCTTTTATGGACTTAATGAACAGGGTGTCCAAGCAGTATTTGGACTTGTTCGTTATCGTCTTTTTTGATGATATCCTCATTTACTCTAGCATTGAGGAAGAACATGCGACTCATTTGAGGGTTGTCCTGTAAACTCTCAAAGATCCCAGTTATTCGCTAAGTTTAGCAAATGTGAGTTTTGGTTGCAATCTGTTGCTTTCCTTGGTCATATAATGTCTAGCAAAGGGATCCGAGTGGATTCTCAGAAGATTGAGGCAGTGAAGCAATGGCCCAGACCCACCTCTCCTACATATATCATAAGTTTCTTGGGTTTGGCTGGTTATTACAGAAGGTTCGTGGAAGGATTTTCATCCATAGCTTCTCCATTGACTAAGTTGACTCAGAAGAAGGTTAAGTTCCAGTGGTCAGATGAGTGTGAGAAGAGCTTTGCAAAACTGAAATCTAGGTTGACTACAGCTCCTGTTTTTACTTTACTAGAGGGTTCAGACGGTTATGTGATCTATTGTGATGCATCCAGAGTCGGCCTAGGTTGTGTGTTGATGCAGCGAGGTAAGGTTATAGCTTATGCTTCTAGACAGCTTAAGGTGCATGAGAAGAAGTACCCGAATCATGACCTCGAACTTGCAGCCGTAGTATTTAACCTAAAGATTTGGAGACATTACTTGTATGGTGTTCACGTAAATGTGTTCACAGACCATAAGAGCCTTCAGTATGTGTTCACCTAGAAAGAGTTGAATCTTCACCAGAGGAGATGGCTGGAATTCCTCAAGGACTATGATATGAATGTCATTTACCATCCTAGTAAGGCCAATGTTGTAGCTAATTCTCTTAGCAGACTATCTATGGGAAGTGTAGCGCATGTTGAGGAAGAAAGGAAGGAATTAGCGAAGGATGTTCACCGGCTTGCTCGCCTAGGAGTTTGCCTTATGAACATCTCAGATGTTGGTGTAATAGTTCAGAATGGGTCAGAATCTTCTTTGGTAGCGTAGGTTAAGGAGAAACAAGACAGTGATCCTATATTTCTTCAGTTGAAGGGTGCGGATCATCAGCAGAAAGTTGAGGTTTTCTCCCAAGGGGGAGATGGTGTGCTTCGCCACCAGGGTTGTGTATGTGTTCCTAAGGTGGATAAGTTGAGGAAGCAGATCCTTACAGAGGCTCATAGTTCCAGGTATTCTATTCATCCAGACGCCACTAAGATGTACCGTGATCTGCGGGAAGTCTTTTGGTGGAATGGCATGAAGAAGGATATAGCATTTTTGTGGCCAAGTGCCCTAATTGTCAGCAAGTGAAGGTAGAATATCATAAACCAAGAGGTATGACTCAAGAGATTAACATTCCTACATGGAAGTTGGAAGTGATCAATATGGACTTCATTACAGGTTTACCTCGTACTCGCAGACAACATGAATCCATTTGGGTAATAGTAGACAGAGTTACTAAGTCCGCTCACTTTTTGGTTGTCAAGACTACAGATTCAGCAGAGGACTACGCCAAGCTTTACATTAATGATATAGTCAGGTTGCATGGGGTTTCTTTGTCTATCATCTCAGATAGTGGTCCTCAATTTACCTCTCATTTCTGGAAATCGTTTCAGAAAGGTCTTGGTACCCAGGTTAATCTTAGCACATCATTTCATCCACAGATGGATGGACAGGTAGAGTGTACCATTCAGACTTTAACGGACAAGTTGAGAGCTAGTGTGATCGATTTCAAGGGCAGTTGGGATGATCACCTTCCTCTTATAGAGTTCGCCTACAATAATAGCTATCATTCCAGTATTCAGATAGCCCCTTATGAGGCATTGTATGGGCGTAGATGTAGATCTCCAGTTTGTTGGTTTGAGGTAGGTCAAGCATCCTTGATAGGGACAGACTCGGTTCATGAGGCTATGGAGAAAGTTCAGCTCATCAGAGATAGACATGGAGAAGGGACTTGGAGTTCCAAATTGATGATTGCATTTTCTTGAAGGTGTCACCTATGAAGGGGGTGATGAGGTTTGGCAAGAAAGGGAAGCTCAGTCCTAGATATGTAGGCCCTTACAAGATCTTGAAAAGGGTTGCTAAAGTGGCTTATGAGTTAGAGTTGCCAGCAGGACTAGCAGAAGTCCATCCGGTATTTCACATTTCCTTGTTGAAGAAGTGTGTGGGTGATCCAGCATGTATAGTGCCATTAGAGAGTGTGGCTGTGAAGGATAGTCTCACTTATGAAGAGGAGACATTTTAAATCCTTGATCATCAGGTTCGAATGTTGAGAAGCAAATAAGTCGCTTCAGTTAAGGTTTTGTGGAGTAGTCAGTCCGTAGAGGGAGCTACTTGGGAAGCAGAAGAAGCCATGAAGGCCAAGTATCCTCATCTCTTTCCTTCCGATTCCATTCCTGCTTGAGGTAATAGTTCCTCTCTAGTATTTCAGTTACTCTTGCATAGATTAAGTCTTAGTATCATGTTCTTTCAGTTAGTCTTGCATTTTCAGCGTATTTGCATGACCTTAGAAATCAGTTCAGTCATAAATCAAGTTAGCACTTAGTGGTAGGTGTGCAGCTACTTCCCTCCCTTTCTCAGCTAGTTTAGACTTTATTCGAGGACGAATGTTCCCAAGGGGGAGATAATGTAACACCCCGTACCCTAAAAAGACTAAACCAGCGGATTTTCAGAAGTTGCAGGTGCCACCTACTGACCGTAGGGTGACCCACGGACTGTAGGAGGGGTCCGTGGTTGGCCACCTGAAACCCCCTCCCAGAACCCCCAGAAAAAAATCAGCCTAGGGTCGACCAAGGGTAGGACCCACGGACCATAGGTGGGACCACGGTCCGTGGTCCAGGCCGTATTTCAGACCCCCAGTTTCCAGCCTCCAGAACCCCAGTCGACGCCTGCAAAGACAGACCGTCGGTCTGGCCATCGGTGGCCCCGACAGCTTTTAAGTTCGGGTCGTTTTGGTCTTTTCCCCTATGTGTTGGACCCCTAAACTACGTTGTTTAACCCCTAAACTACGTAGTTTTTGTCAGTTTTGGTCAGTTTTAGCCTAGTAACTTAATTAGAACTTACCCAAAGCAATTCATTCACAAAAATTCATCAAACTTGGAACGCAGAGAGGAGAAAGAGTCAACCAAAACCCTTCCAAGAACGCAACAAGGTTTCTTCAGTTCCAGCCCGAAATTGAAAGATTTCTCCGTGAAATTCGTCACCAGGTATGTGGGATTTGACTAGTGGGTTCCTTTCACCCATTAGGTCCATAGAATTCAGTCTAATTCTTGATTCCCTTCATATTATCTAGACCTAGGGATTTCTTGAATGTTAGAAATTGTTGGGTTTTAGCTGTTAGAATGATCCAAATCAGATTATCTTATTGTTGCTTAGTTCCTTGCATGAAATTCAGAGCCCTAGTGGTGTAGATTCGTTTAGTTCATAAAATACACTAGCTAGGTTAGTTTAAATAGATATACATGCCTCAGATTTCGAATGTTTCATTGTCAGTTATAAATGTCACATTCTTAGTTAGCATGTCAGAATAATGAGCTATCCAGTATAATTCAATTATTTTACATTGTTCATATTTCTAGTTGGGAGTAGGCTTAGACCGAGTGGACTATGTTTCAGCGTACCCAAATAGTTCCAGAACTACGTGCCCCCTTAGGTTTATAAGTCTCCTCTGTGGGCATCATTTTAGTGATCACACCTGTCATGCCTCTATACCTCGGCAGGGTATATTGGGTCCTCTCGATGGGGCGTATACATCGGACTCCACATTTAGCTCACATGGTTTTATGTCGGTTATTAGTAGCTCCCACAGTCAGATTTTTATGCATTTGACCAGGTTTCTCAGTTGTACTTCAGTATTCAGTTTTAGCATGTTATGTACTTTGTCATTGCATTCACTTCAGTTCATTTCAGTATACCTCAGTATTTCCATCATATTCAGATTATATCATGGTTCAGCATGTTGCTTTAGTTTATATGTTGTGTTCAACTTTTATTCTATCATGCATGCTCAGTACCTTTCAAGTACTGACGCATACTCTGCGCTACATCTTCTCCTGATGTAGGTTCAGGTCCTCAGCATCCAGATCACGCATAGATCGGTTCCCGATCTCCAGTTCAGCAACTTCAGTAGTGAGTCCTGATTCTTTGAGGATGATAGACATGTTTCCTATTTCAGTCTTTTATTTTAGTTTCAATTTTTACTAGAGTTAGCTGGGGACATGTCCTAGCATCTCTAGTCAGTTAGAGTCTTATTTCAGACATAGACATATTCAGCTTTAGCTTTTGAGTTATAATTCAGTATTCTAAACTCTTTTTCAGTATTTATATATTCGGACTTAGATTGGGTATTCTCCATCATTTAGTTTACCTCATGTCTTATGCTTCCGCATAATATTTTTCTTAATTATGCTTATGATATGCCAGCTTAGGGTTAGCTTGGGGTCACTCGTGATCCTATGTTCCGTGTTTACGCCCACGGGGTAGCCCGGGGCGTGACACATAATCTCTTGCCTTTGAATAAGAAACCATCAAATTTAGAATAGGGAGTAGAAGATCTATCCCAAAGCCAACTTTCCTTTTCCCATTCCTCACAATCTTGGAAGATTTGAGCAAACATGGGGTCCTTGGGATACATTGCCTTCAAACATTCAAAGCCAAGCAATTTAGAAGACAAATTAGTTATCAACACATGTTTCCTAGACAAGGCGTCGGCCACCACGTTTTCTTTCCCCTTTTTGTATTGAATTACATAAGGTAAAGTTTCAAGGAATTCAATCCATTTGGTGTGCCTTTTGTTCAACTTTCTTTGGGCCTGAATATGCTTTAGGAACTCATGATCGGTCTGAATGACAAATTCTTTATGTCAGAAGTGGTGTTGCCAATTACCCAATGCTCTAATCAAAGCATACAATTCAAGATCATTACTGGAATAGTTTAAAGTTGCACCTTTAAGCTTTTCACAAAAATAAGCAATGGGCTTTTGGTCTTGCATTAAGAAGGCTCCAATGCCTACTTTACTAACATTGCATTCAACTTCATACATTTTCTCAAAATTGGGTAATTGCAACAAAGGAGTGGAGCTATGCATTGATTTTAAAGCCTCAAAATCTTTGGCTTGCTCATCCCCCCACTTAAAAGTCTTATCCTTTTGGATCACTGTGGTCAATGGAGCGGCTATGGTACTAAATCCATTGACAAACTGCCAATAAAAACTAGCCAACCCATGAAAGCTTGTAAAATCGCTTATAGACTTCAAAATCGGTCAATTCTTAATAACGTCTATCTTAGAATCATCAACCTCAACCCCCCTTGAACTCACAACAAATCCCAATAAAACAACTTCATCAACATAGAATAAACACTTTTCAAGATTAGCATAAAGTCGTTCCTTCCTAAGCACATCAAACACACATCTCAAATGATCTATATGCTCATGCATGGTTTTACTATAAATCAAGATATCATCAAAATAAACTTCCCTATGAAGGGCTTCATCACATGATTCATGAGACGCATAAAAGTACTAAGAGCATTAGTGAGACCGAAAGGAATTACCAACCATTCATATAGACCAAACACGGTCTTCAATGCGGTTTTCCATTCATCGGTTGGGTTCATCCGAATTTGATAATAACCACTCCTAAGATAAATCTTTGAAAACACACAAGAACCATTGAGCTCATCAAGCATATCATCTAATCTAGGGATAGGATAACGATACTTTACGGTGATCTTGTTGATGGCCCAACAATCAACACACATATGTGATGTTCCATCTTTCTTTGGCACCAATAGAACCAGAACGATGCACAGACTCATACTTTCTCTCACATAGTGATTGTTGAGGAGTTCCTCAACTTGCCTTTGTAGCTCTTTGGTGTCCTCCGGATTAATTTGATAAGCCGGTTTGTTTGGTAATTATGAGCCCGACACGAAAACAATTTGGTACTCAATTCCCCGAAGAGGGGGTAATCCACTTGGGAGTTCCTTTGGGAAGACATCCTTATAATCCTGCAAAATAAGGGAAATAGAATGGGGAAGAGAAGAGTGATATTGGTTAGTTTGCAACACATGATCCCTATGTGTGATGAGGATCAAAGAGTTTTTGGCCTCCACTTCCTCCCTTATCTCTTTGTACTTAGCAAAAAACACTTGGGACTTTCTCCTCAACTTCCTCTTTTCTTCCTCTTCATTGCCCTTGACCTCCACATGTTCTTCCTCACCCCTCCTTTTCTCCCTCAACTCACTCATCTTTTGATACACTTCATTTACTTGAGAGGGTGACATGGGATGAAGGACATATTTATGATAATCCAACACAAGTGAATATTTCTTAGTTCTCCCCTCATGTTTGGTTGAACGATCATATTTCCAAGGTCTTCTGAGTAGCACATGACAAGCTTGCATTGGGACTATATCACATATAATCTCATCTTGGTACTTCCCAATTTTGAGCTTGATCAACACTTGTCTATGAACCCTTAATTCTCCACACTCACTCAACCATTGAAGCTTGTAAGGTGTAGCATGCTTAGTGGTAGGAAGTTTCAAATATTCCACTAAAATGGTGCTAGCAACGTTTGCACAACTCCCACTATCAATGATCAAGGAACACACATTATCTTTGATGAGGCACTTTGAATGGAAAAGATTCTCTCTTGACTTGGATCATCCATGGCCTTGCTAATCATATCTTCCCTCACCACATACATTGGTACAATGAACTCTACTTCTTGAGGCCAAGCTTCTTCAATTGGGGCCTTCCTCATGAAACCATAAGGAATGGCGACTTCTTTTCCCTCACATGGGCCTTGTTCCTCATCTTAATCACCTTCAAATTAATCGTCTTCTTGGGTTTCTTCTTCAGAACCCTCTTCTTGATCTACCCCTTCACCAAGATACAATTCCCCTCCTTGAACTAGAACATTCAACTGATTGGGACATTCACGCATCATATGACCCTATCCTCTACACTTGTGACATTGAATGCCTTAAGGAAATTTGGTTGGGTCCTTATTACCTCCCTCTCTTGGTGGGTACTTTGGAGTGTTTCCTTCAAAAGGTTTCTTCTCATAAGGATTTTTGAAATCTTTATTTTTGTTCCAACCCGAAGATGCTTGAGCTCCCTCCTTGTTCTTGCTCCAAGAATTTGAAGATGAAATACCCTTGTGCTTAGGTACTTTGTCCTCTTTGATTTCCTGCTCTACCTCATTAGCTGCTTCGAAGATTTCATTCAAGCTAGCAAACTTGTGAATAGCCATCTTGGAAGAGATGTCTTTGTTCAACCCCACCTTGAAGTGAATAGCGACATGCTCTTCATTCTCATTGTACTCTAGCTTCAAGATCAAATTTTGGAACTCATCATAGTAGGTCGCAATATTTTTGTTTCCTTGCCTCAAGTTGTACAACTTAGCAAGTAACTCTTGTCGATACCTTTCCGACACATACTTGACTCTCATAAGGGCCTTCAATCTGGTCCATGGTGGAGGGTGTCCATCTTGGAGTACTAGATGATACCTTTTCATGTATTCCCACCACGTAATAGAAAACCCTTCAAATTGAGCAATAGAAAAACAACTCTTCTTGACCTCGGTCAAATCATTGACTTGGAAGATTCTTCCACAAAGCGACTCCCATTCTAGATAAGCATCAGAATTGCATTCCCTTTGAAAGGTGAGAGACTCGTCTTGATAGAGTTGAGTCCAACATCTCGGCCTCCATTTCCACCATGGTCCCCATAATAATTTCCTCGGCCCTCACCCACTTGGTTGTTGTTGTAGTAACCACTTTGGACTTCCCCTTGATATTGGTTACCATGTTTTTCTTTCAATTCTTGACCATACTTTTGATTGGCATAGGCTTCCTGTAGTTCTCCACCTTGAGGTTGGTTCCCATATTGTCCTCTCCCATGTGGTACCGGACCAAATCTACATCCTCGCCCCCTATGCCCCATTTGACCTCTTGGTCTATTCCTTTGTGCTTCATTCCATGTCTCTTCTTCACCTTCACCTTCATATTCCCATTGGTACTCATCATCCCTCACCTCTATTACAAGAATTTTTTATGTTTGTGGCATTTGGTAGGGTAGATTTTGGTTTAGTGGTGCTTGGTAAGGTCGATTTTGGTTTGGTGGAGCTTCTTTATTGAGTTGGGATTGGAATTGTCGATTGGTATTTTGGACATTGGAACCGAAGCACATTGGTGTTGGGTTGAACGCTTGATGTAATGCTCCGGGTGTGATAGTAGGAGAAATAGTGTGGTCGTGCCAACTTGTGGAAGCACGAAAAGTAGCTTGTGGGGTGGAATTAGTAGAGTTAATTCGAACCTCCACATTGTTCATTCTATCATCCATCTTCGACACACTACCTTTCATGGTGGTCATTTGTCCTTCCATGTTCTCAATCCTCCAACCCATATTAGTAATCGCCTCCATTATAGATTCCAAAGTAACCCCTCCCGTAGTTGGTTGGGTTTCACTTCCGGCGTCCATGGTACCTAGCAATTAGAAATATTCACCAAAAACAACAAACAACATTAGCGTTAGTAAAATGAACTTATAATCACTCGTGTTTACACACCTTTTATTGCCTCCCAAATTAGCTCGGCTAAGGTTGAAGATTTCTTATACTGGGTTGATCAAAAGGTGTCAATTTCTACTCTTGGACGGATTGGATTCTTGTTTCAAGAAAGACGGACGACTCGATTAAAGCAAAAACGGACTTGAATTGAAAAGTTAACTACGAAGTAAAACTAATAAAAGCATGAAAAGAAGTGGCACTAACAAAGAAAAGAATTCAAGAACCAATAATCAACAAGTAGATCAATTACGAGTTGAAAATTATTTAGGAATCTTGAGAACGATTGAGAATCAAGAAAAGGAAACTAAGGAATTAAAACCTGAGATTAGGGGCATAAAATGAGTTTCCAATCACCAAATTTAATGTTTTATTCGCCAAAGTTGAAGTTCAGCTCGCCGAAATTTACAAAATGCTCAAACAATTCGACGATCTGGGGGTCAATTCGGGAGTCGCCAAATGGACTTTGGCGAGCAAAGTCAGGCTCGCTGAATGGACCAACGTGTGCACCTGAAGACCTCCGAATTTTGTGCTTTTGTGGTCCCCCTGTACTTATTTCTTTATTCCTTACCCCTTTTGGTAAATTCCCTTGTGCAGTAATACTTAACCACTTTCTCTTTCCTCTCCTTTTGGATTAAATACCTTTTTTTGTAGATTCCTTCTCCTTAAAGATTTGAATATTCCTCAAGAACACAATGAACAAGATGAAGACCCAAAATAAAATCCTCAATAATTTTGGCTCGAAATTTCACGAAATTTGAGATATAGGCTCCCCTTGATGTATGAAACAAACCCTAATACTTTTTATCTTTCAATTCCTTTTAAAATGCTTCAGATTTCAAAACCCATTCGCATCTCTTCAAGCTTCTTCAACCAACAATGGTAGATTCTTCAATAGTACCCCAAATTCTACTCAATCACAGATTTAGACTCAAGTAAGGCTAGGGAATACTAATCTAGCTTTAGAAACTTCAAACAAGACTCAAATCAACAAAAAAAATATTTGGGGTTTTCTTGAAAAATTATTTCGACACTTTTTTTGTTGTAACAAACCCAAGACTAGAATCGTAGGAACGAATCTAAACACGTCTCTGATACCAAATGATGTAATTCTCTCCACGAATTACAGATAGAAATGCAGAAATTAAAGACAAGAAATAAAGATAGATAGATAGACACAAAAAGAGGAAACAGAAGGTATATATATATATATATATATGAAAGAATAAAAATATCCTTACAAATAACATTAATGACATTACTTGAACAATTGAGCCTCTTGGCTGGATGGTTTGCAGCATCAATTGAATGGTTATTCAGCCGGCACGGCCCAAGATTGAGCCTTAGTGAGGCCGAATTGTCTTTTATTATTGAGACATTTTCAGAAAAAAAAATTAATATTATAGGGATTCGAACCTCCAAACTCCTATTTATAGTCAAATTAAGCTAAAACAAACCATATGCACTAGAATATTTAGTACTTAATACTATCTCCAATGAGGCTATTATAAATACATTTCAAAATATGAAATCTCGTCGAGGAAAGTTTAGTAGTTTACTTGACTTACGTTTTATTAGTACGTTTTAAATAGTTTTTATTAATATAATGTTATTAATCAATCATTTATTGTTTATTAATTTCTAAATATCGACACCGCTTACAAGAAATCCTACGTACGCCATTGATAACAGTGGGAAAATATTTTAAATTTCAATCTAAATGAATATCTGCATTTTAGGAGTAAAATGTGCTTAATGCACTTTAAGCAATATCAATACTAATACATGATTTGCTTATTTTACACTATTATTTGTTATTCAATATAAAATTAAACAAAATTTAAAAAAAAAATTAACAAAAGAAATGTACATTTAATTTATATATTTTTTAGAGGGCCGAAGACTTCACATTTTCAATTATAGAGAGTGGTTAGTTTTACTGAAGAACATAGAAAGAAAGAGAAGTTAAAACATTTTTGGTGATATCATGAATTTTGAGTGAATAAAAATTGAAAACTTCACCCATTTGGCTAATCCATATTTTACCCTTAGTTAACCCTTGAATACTCATATTTTTGTGGGAAGATTACGCGAAATGACAAATATCTAGAGTATATTATGTAATATAGTTATAGTTTCAATTATTTTTAATCTATGGCTACTGTTTCGCGAAATTTTGTTATTCGATTTTCTAATTGTGTAAATCCAGAATTTGTATAAGTCAGTCTTGATGGTATAAATCCATAATTTGTATAATTCAGTCTTGATGGTATAAATCCAAAATTTGTATAATTCGGTTCCTGATTGTATAAATCCAGAATTTGTATATGCTTATCCTAGCTATTTGTATACGATTTATGAAAAACTCATAATAAATTATCATGTATGTATTTTTGGCAAGCGAAATATGCAAACGGAGTTCTGAAAAATTCTTAAATATATTAATACAAAATTTGTACATACTTACCATGTTTGTATTTTCACAAGGAAATATACAAATAGACAAGTGAAATATACATACCGAAGCCTCCATAGCAAACAAAACTATAGCTATGGAGCGCAAATACCGAAACTATAGCTATAGAACCTTCTTATATTTATTATCTTTGCTATTTCTGAAATTTTCTCTATTTTTATGAGTTTAATGAGTTTTATAGCATATTTTACTCATGTAAAAAATCACTCACCCGACACATTAAAATACTGGCGGGTTGAGCAGGTTATCAAAATATGGGCTCATTTTGTCGGCACTACTTGGGATCATGGTTATGCCTAATTCGATTTAGTAAAATTTTGGGGAAACTATGCAAATGCCCCGTAAATGCAAATTAATTACAAATCTATACCGATTACATTTATTGCCGGGG
>JAJONR010004107.1:0-40575 GCA_029582245.1 Solanum etuberosum
TCCTTTTAATTCCTGATTTAACTTAACCGTCTGATCAAACGATCGGACCGCCCAAATTAAATCCCAAAACTTTTCACCTTTCCCAGAAAAGACCCAACGTTGCATCTTCTTCTTCTTTCTTCAGGAAAGGACATTCTCCCTTCCCAGACCGCCTCTTCCCCAAATCTTCTTCCCCATCACGCCGCCCACGCTTCTTCCTCAGACCCCCTACACTAGCTACGTCTTCTCCACAGACGCCTATGGTCACCCCCACGTGATCCCCCATCCCCTTCGTCAGAGAAACGGCTGGGCCACCAAAAACACGCCTCATCAATCACTCATCCTCTCAAATCGACCTGAAAAGGTCGATTCTTGAGAGATTTAGTCGTCCCCTTCATCATTTCTTTCCTGTTGCCTCTGAGATTTGCGTTTCCAAGAATTCAAATTTTAAATTCTTGGAGCCGAATTTGGGCTATAAAAGGAGGACTTCGGTTCTCATCAAACTGTTCCGGAAATCCAACAAAAAATCCAAGGAAACCAACAAGGATCCGAAAATCATCTGAGGAACAGATTTTAAGGTTATTGCTCTCTGTTTTCGTTCTTCTTCGAGTTGACGTCGAGTTCGAAGTTGAAATCTCTTGACGTCGAAGCTCTTGTTTGCTGCTCAACACAAGGGCTAGAGTTCCTACTTTGAACTCGTTATTGGCCTAAAATATTAGGCCAACAGCAATTAGGATCATCGCAATGCTTGGAATCTCATAAATAGGAGTCCAACGTTCTTTAGTCTTCCTTTTTTTTTTTTGTATCTGATTATATCATTTTGATATGTTGACTAACCTTTATTTATGCCTACATAACTCTTAAGTTTTTCGATATATTGCTTGTCTTCTTATTTTGAAGATTATTTATGTGAACAAATATTATTTGTTTGTGAATTTTGTTGAAACACTTTTAGAACAAAAAATGATAAAAAATATTTCTTGAAAAATGGGTTAACATTTTTACTTATAACATTCTTTTAGGCCTTTTAAGTTGAAGAGAAGGGGGCTTATAGTTTGAGAGTTTCCAAATGAAGTTTCCGAAAGGGCTAAAATAATATTCATTTAGCCCTAACCCATCGCTTAGAACTCCCAAATAAATTTGAAACTAATTTAAAAGCTAAAATAATTGCCTTCAGTATATGAGGCTAAAATAATTAACTTGTGGAAGTATATATATATATATATATATTTAAAGAAAACAAGCAGGGAAGTAAGCTTATATATTTAACAAAATAAATGTAGTTATAGAATAAATCCCAATAGTTAGGCCTATTTTATATTCTTTACATCACCCTTTTACAAAATATATTGGCTATTCTTACTTTTTTTTTAAATCAAATATTTCTAAAACATTTTAATTTCCTAACATGCTATTTCAAGATTTTAGATATGCCAATAGGTTCAAAATACAAGGTACATACATATATATGTCATGCACATAAAGGTATAAATTCTATATTTTATATTTAGTTTTCTCTACACATGACTTATTATTTTGTTACACTTCATATTTTTTTTTTTCATATCTACTATCACTTTTACAAATGTTACTTATTTTTTTATAATTTATAAATCCCTACACTTTAATATACACATTATTTTACTACATATTTGCACCCGACTACTATCTCATTTTACTTTATTTTCCTTTACGTCTTAATTCTTTATATAAATAAAACGACAAATTTTCATATCCTTTAAACTCAACATTTATTTTGGATACATTTATATAAGACACATCTATACTTTTCAATATATAAAATTGTCATACATTTTTAGTACATTTATTTATTTATTTTTTACCGTATGATAAACATACTACCATTAATTTTATTTAATAGACATACATATGTCGTATCTTGTATTTTACTCTTTTCTTAAACTAATAAAATTTACTTACCATTGATTTTAAAGCAAATAAATACACAAGTTTTCCTAATTATATTTTTCTTAAATTGAGTTTAAGGACTATTTTCGGATAGGCTCTGAGGGATGCTTAATACCTTCCCTTCGAGTAACCAAAACCCTTACTCAGAATCTCACTGGTTTCGCAAATCAAAACAGAGTTAACATTTACATATTAAAATGGTTTTCCTTAAAATTTAGGTGGCGACTTCAAAACAAAACAAACATTTTTTTTCAAAAAATCAGAGTGTCAGCCATATTAAGTTGCGAACTGTTTCGGCTAGTTCGAAATAAGGGTGCGACAGCTTGGCGACTCTGCTGGGGACTTACTTAGGTTTTAACCTTAGAAAAACTCAATTTAGGAATAACATTTATGATTACTTGTTTATTTTCAGCTTATTATTTGTTTTGCCGAAATGGTATGTTGTTTTGATTGAAAGGTCGCAAGTAAAATCCAAACTTGTGTTCTTTATTTATTTTTGAAACACTATTTGTTACTGCTTTCCTCACACTGTCATTTGTACTTTCTATCGAGTCTTCGGCCGTACACAAACATACACTGAACACACTAGGGGTGTTCTGCACTCCTCCGAAACTCTCTTTGGATTCCTTAGTTTCAGAGTTGGTGCAATTGAAATAGTGCGCCTTCTCGTAATTATTTAGTCCCACTCTCAATCATCTAGGAAAAAATCCTACTCTAGAAATAGGTCATGTTGCATAGCCTTAGGCAACACAATATAAGGCATTGTGGTTCCGTTTAGGAAACCACCCAAATGTCAATGAGTTTCTTCTTTAAAACTCGACGACATACATTTTGTGTGAAATTGATATGAATGATCCAAACTAAAACAATTTACGAATTTGGAGCAAATAAACTCATCAGACCCTTTAACCTTTCTTTCAAATGCAAATCAACCAAAACCTCCCTAATATCAGGATGATGATTGAGGTCCCCCGAACTTTGAAAGATTAGTGGGGAAACATCCGAGTGGCATACGAAAATGAGATTATGCCACACCTGGGGTCATTAATTGATCTACTAAATGTAGAGGCAAACAAGTCACTCATTACTCTAATGATTGAATTCTGGCAACTGGCAACAGTGACTTTCCAGTTCACAGATTTTGAAATCACGCCAACACTGGAGGAGATAAGTCAAATCGATGATTTGCCATTGGCTAGCAGAGCACCCTTGGCCCCGCACACTATGTCAGGAATTAGTTTTGTCCAGTCTTTGGGGTTGAGAGTAGGCCCAGGTTTGCGAAAAGTTGATGAGGGATGGGTCAAGTTGGATTATTTGTTTAAAAGGTTCGGTCGTCAAGAGAGTTATGATAAGTTCCAGCTAGAATTCTTCATCTCCAGGGTTGATTGGGAGAGGCACATGGCTATTGTTTTAGTGATGGCCTTTTTGGGTATTATGATCTTCCCAAAGAAAAGAGATTGTGTCGACATCAACCTACTGCCTATGGTCATTTACATGGTCAGAGGACCTGTTAGAGTGACCATCGTACCCATGATCTTGAAAGAAATATTTTGATCATTATCCCTCTGCTCTAGAGGATATGATCACCTTAGGGGCAGTAACATGTTGCTAAAAATTTGGGTGTTGGAACACTTCTATAAAAGACAAACAGAAAATGGCACTGAAACAGACGTACAAAACAAAATCAAAAGCCATGCGATGAGACTGAGCATGTGGGATGCCCCAAATAATGAAGAAGGTTGGCACCTTTTCCTAACCCACCTCACAGGGAACCGTATTCAATGGCGACTACCATGGGTCTATGGCCGAGTTTTGTTGAGAACCAACCATGTCTATTTCATTGAATTAATTGGGTTGGAAGGCTTCCAGCCTTACGCACCTCTAAGAGTCCTCCGACAGTTTGGAATTACCTAAGGCGTTTCTCTATGGTCAAATATGGCACTAGTAGAGGTCGATTATGAAGGAATGATTTCGATCGAAATGATCGCTGCTTTGGTACAAGGATGGTATGACATTATTAACTTAGGCATGGGGGTTGAGTCGTGGTGCACTCCTGAATATTATACTTGGTTTATGATGGGAGGAATTCTCGTGAGGCCCAGCTGTGACGGGATCTTGGGGTTCACAGACACCCAAAGATCAAATCAAATTGGTACGGAGTTATTGAACCTCAAGCCCATCACCACAACCATGTATCATCAGGTGACCCCATGGTCTGCCGACCATCTCATACATGCAGTTAATGATGAACCAAATGAAGAGACGGAGGAAGACCTAAAAGAGGATCCTAGAGAGCCAACTGAGGAGATGGAAGAGGATTCAGAAGAACATTCAGAGCATGACCCTAACTTGTATGACCCGAGAGATGGAGGAGTGATGCATATTGAGAATGATCCGGTTCCAACAATAGAAGACGCTCACTAGGAATATGGTTCTATAGGGTTTGATGAAAGGGAAGATTCAAACAACTGGGAATGGAAGATCGACGAATCCCCAGAGTACCACCCAGAGCCATATTATGATGTGGACGATGACGATGACGATACTCCAACCTGGCCGTAGATCGTCTTTCTTCTTTGAACTCTTTCATAGCTCCTTAAAGTGCCGTGTGGCCTGTCCCTCTTGTATGCCTTATGGTCACCCCCGTACTTTCATTTCTTAGGCCTCTGATCGCCTACCTCTTTGTAATAGCCAGAATACCTTAATCAATGAAGTTATGTTTGCTCCAAATCTAAAATGTGTTCAAATGGATCATTTATTATCAAAATAATTGCAACGTAGGCCTACCTCAGGCAAAAAGAGGTTCTATATTAGGACACATTTGAATGTCGCTAAATTGGCGTAAATATGTGTTACACTTACATATTTGTTACATCTTTCAATATCTCTCAAACTAACATAGTTTCCCTTTTTCTTTGTTTTCTTTTTTTTTTCATCATTTATCCCCAAAAGTACGTTGATTTGTATCGACTTGCAAACTGGATGACTCACGATACAACCTTCGATGAATAGGAAAAATAACTGATAAAGACGAGTTCAATGCTGCCGCAAACATAATAGTACCTATTGAGAATCCTGAGAGTTCTCGAAATATAACAAACATTCAAAACGAAGAAAAAACGGCTCACATGGAATAAGAACTTGAGATCTTGAGGGAAGAATTACGTCAAGTGTGAGATTTGGCCAAACTATCGGCTACCACTTTCCCAAATTTTAAGACGCCTATTTACTTCCCAAAGGTTGACTTACCTTCTGCCGACTTAACTAATCAGCCGGAACTAACTCAACACGCTCCCGCACACAATCGAGTTCAACCAATTTTTCCAACCGCAGTCAGGACCGTTCCTGACCTCTCAAATCGCGACCCTACCGTACCTACAATGCAGCAGATACTTGGGGCACATGTCACCGCTCCCTATGAGCCACATGTTCCACCTGTATATGCCGCTGGAGCTCCTACCTTCACAACGCCAGCTGTGGTTAATATCCCATACGAGGTCGATCAATATGCAGAAATGAAGAAAGATGCTCGGTTGAAAGAGGATGCATCGATAAATGCCCAACTTCATGGTCTAAGAAAGGCATTGAAAAGCTTACAAGTCGCTAGGGGGACATAAATCCTTGATTATGATGACTTGTGAATCCATCCAGACATTGACATGCCGGTAGGGTACAAACCACCGAAGTTTGACATGTTCGATGGAAAAGGTGACCCTCACGCACATTTAAGGGCGTACTGTGACAAGTTAGTCGGTGTAGGGAGAAATGAGAAGTTGAGGATGAAGTTGTTCATCCGGAGTCTGTCTGGAGAAGCATTGGCCTGGTATACGCGCCAGGACCCTCAAAAGTAGCGTGACTGGCAGAATGGCTGAGGACTTCATGACTCGTTTCAGATTCAATACTGAAATTACTTCTGACAGATTCTCATTGGCCAACATACAGAAGAAGCCATCAGAGAATTTCCAAGAGTACGCACGACGTTGGAGAACCGCAGCCGCAACGGTGCAACCACCACTAGATGAGAGTGAGCTCTCGAATTACTTTATTCGAGCTCAAGAAGGTGTCTACTTTGACAAGATGATGTCAATGATGGGCCAGAAGTTCGCAGAATTGGTCAAGATGGGAGACTTTATAGAGGAGGGTGTTAAATCCGGAAAGATTCAGTCTATGGTCGCATTGCAAGCTGCAAGTAGGGCTATACAATCGGGTTCCATTGGCGGCATCAAAAAGAAAAGGGAGGATGTTTCAGTTGTCACTTACCAACATGGAGGACCATCCCACCGATACCCCAACAATCCCCAATTTGTTGCACTTACTTCATACGTCCCATACCAAGTATATAATATCCAACCACACTATAATTCTCCCCGAGCACCAGCATACCAAAATCCTCCAAGACCGTATGTCCCTGTCCAAGCACCAATCCACCAAAATAGACCAGCATATGCACCGAGACCACGTCCAAATATTGAAGCTAGAAATGCTCGCGTTTACACAACTATTGCCAAACCTTATGCCCAATTATTTGAGAGGTTGAGGACAACAAGAGTGTTGCAGCCAGTTGAAGGAAAACTTCCTGATCCAGTCCCTCGTAACTTCGATGGAAACAAGCGATGCGCTTATCACTCGGGAATCCAAGGACATGAAACAGAATATTGTTATGGTTTGAAGAACCAAATCGAGTCTTTGATCAAGAGAGGAGTAATCAATGCACTTCAGCGCCTCCCAATGTGAACAACAACCCCTTGCTAAACCATGAGAATCGGGAAGTCAACATGGTTACTCTAGATGAAGAATATGGGAGCCCTGATTGTCTAGACATAGATGAACAACATGCCATGACATCTTCGGCGCAACCTGTTATCACTGTTCAACTAAGGGAACCTCTGACTGTCCAAACATATCTCCCAAGAGTTGTAGTGACCACTCTAATAGCTAGAAAGCCTGAATATGATACCAAAGCAGTTCTATGGGATTATCGAGCATGCGCCAAGGGAAAAATGATCGACACTGTCGTAGCTCAAGGGATGACTAGGTCGGGGAGGTGTTATGCCCCAGAGGATCTAAATCAAAGAGTTCTTGGAAAAGAAAAGAATCTAAAGAAGAATGTTACCGATGCTGAAGCCGTAGAATTTTGGAAGAAGATGCAGCCTAAAGACTATTCAGTCGAAGAGCAGCTGAAGAAGACACCAGCCCACATATCCATTTTGTCTCTGCTTATGAGTTCTAAAGCTCATAGGTATGCTTTGATGGAAGTGTTAGACAGAGTGAACATTCCGAAAGAGACCACAATTGAAACCTTAGCTTCAACGATTGGAAGTATAGTGGAAGCTAACAAGATTTATTTCCATGATGATGAGCTGCCTGCAGAAGGGGCTGGGCACAACAAAGCACTTCACATCGCAGTCAAATGTTGTGATAAGATTGTGACTCGAGTTCTAATTGATGGTGGTTCTGGATGCAATATATGTCCTTTCACCACTCTGAGGGATTTAGGTGTTAATATGGGAGAGATAAAGGAAAGTCGTGTGAAAGTTAGAGCTTTTGATGTAGCGCAAAGAAGTGTCATTGGAGAGATCTATCTCACATTGTAGGTGGGGCCGGCTGAATTCCCCATCCTATTTCAAGTGATGGATGTATCATCCAACTACAACCTGTTGCTGGGAAGACCATGGGTTCACATGGCAAGAGCGGTTCCTTCCACTCTTCACCAATGTGTAAAGTTTGAGTGGGGTCGCACAGAAGTTACCATCCACGGAGATCTTAGTCACCCCATCCTTTCTGTTAATTCTATTCCAATCGCTGACGAGTTAGATGGAGCCACTTTTCACACTTTGGAAATCATGCAAGCTGTAAGGGTCAATGAGGAAACAGAGCTAGATGATACAAAATTGTCAAGTGCAGAAAAATGGTTGCGTCAGAGATGTTGAAGTATGTGTATCAGCCAAAGAGTGGACTTGGACCAAAGTCCAATGGCATAGTTGAGACAATCCAGCTGATGCATCAGAGAGGCACCAACGGACTCGGATATGAGCCTGCCTCTGGAAGAGTCCACCTGGGGTAAAGCAATACAGTCTTCGTACCAGAAAAAGCTTTGATTCCAGATCAAGTTGTTGATGACATCGTAGAAGCAATAGACAATCTGTTCGTGGCCATGGCTGGAGAAGAGGAAGAGATAAATCTCAGCAAATTGACTATTCGTGATGCCGAACCTGGAGAAATCTTGCAGAACTGGACCATCACCCTGTCCCTGTTTCAACCAGAGTCCTAGTAGTTTGGAAAAGAAGTTGTTATTTTAAAATTCGCATGATCAAATTGAGGCTTGAATCATGCTTAATCTTTTGTTGCTTGCCTCTTCTAAAAGCTAGAATGTTTTGAAATAAAAGTCTTTATTTTTCTTTTAAAAAAAATTTCTTGTTATTTTAAATATATATTTATTTTTACTTACCTTTTTTACTTTTCAGCACTCATATTAATAAAAATCCTCGTTCAACGGTTATGATATGTAACGGATCTACCGAGCAAGGTGAAACTGATGAACAAGATCACGAAGAGTATGATAATAGCATGATGCTTGAAAATCTACCACATGAGATCGAGCAAGTTGAAAGTCAGAAAAAACCTAATATGGATGAAACAGAGGTTGTCAACTTAGTAGATGAGGAAGTCGTGAAGGAAACACGAGTCAGCATACATTTGGAGGTTGAAAGAAAATAAGAGTTAATAGAGTTGCTTAAGCAGTACGTTGACGTATTTGCTTGGTCTTATGATGACATGCCAGTATTAAGCACTGATATTGTCTTGCACAAATTACC
This sequence comes from Solanum etuberosum, assembly GCA_029582245.1. Taxonomy (NCBI): domain Eukaryota; kingdom Viridiplantae; phylum Streptophyta; class Magnoliopsida; order Solanales; family Solanaceae; genus Solanum; species Solanum etuberosum. The sequence continues at coordinate 8,724 of JAJONR010004107.1, forward strand.
GACTGATCCCACTTGTCTACCCGTTAAGCAAAAGACAAGAAAGTTCAAGCCGGATTTGAGTTTAAGGATCAAGGAGGAGGTAACTAAGAAAATTGAGGCTAACGTTGTGAGGGTTACAAACTACCCCACATGGTTAGCCAACATTGTGCGTGTGCCAAAAAAGGATGGAAAGATCAGAATATGTGTAGACTATCGAGATCTAAACAGAGCCAGTCCTAAGGATGACTTCCCTCTTCCAAATATTCATATACTCATCGATAATTGTGCAAAACATGATTTGCAATCATTTGTCGATTGCTTTGCAGGATATCACCAAATCCTGATGGATGAAGATGATGCAGAGAAGACAACGTTTATCACTCCATGGGGAATGTATTGCTACAGAGTAATACCATTTGGTCTAAAAAATGCCGGTGCAACCTACATGAGGGCCATGAATACCCTTTTTCCTGATATGATCCACAAAGAAATTAAAGTGTACGTGGACGATGTTGTTATCAAATCCAATAGAAGTTCAGACCATCTGGATGACTTATAGAAGTTCTTTGAGAGGTTGCGGAAGTATAATCTAAAGTTAAATCTAGCAAAGTGTGCATTTGGAGTACCCGCGGGAAAAATATTGGGATTCATCGTTAGCAGGAAAGGCATAGAGTTGGATCCATCAAAGATAAAGGCAATCCAAGAGCTACCTCCACCCAAGACCAGGAAGGACGTGATGAGTTTCTTGGGAAGACTGCATTACATCAGTCAGTTCATAGCTCAATCCACAGTGATCTGTGAACCCATATTCAAATTACTGAAGAAGGATGCTGCCACGAAATGGTCAGAGAAATGCCAAAAGGCTTTCGATAGAATCAAATAATACTTGTCCAATCCACCAGTATTGGTCCCACCAGAGCCGGGGAAACCTTTGTTATTGTATCTGTCTGTTATGGATAATGCATTTGGATGTGTATTGGGGCAGCATGATGAGACATGTAGAAGAGAGCAAGCCATTTACTATTTGAGCAACAAGTTCACACCATACGAGGCAAGATATACCTTGTTGGAACGAACATGTTGCGCTTTGCTTGGATTGCGCAAAAAATTAGGCATTACTTGTCTGCATACACCACATACTTGATCTCAAGAATGGATCCACTAATGTACATCTTTCAGAAGCCTATGCCTACGGGTAAACAGGTGAAGTGGCAAATTTTGTTGAGCGAGTTTGATATTGTGTACGTGACACAGAAGGCCATCAAAGGACAAGCCCTGGCTGATCACCTCGCAGAAAACCCGGTGGATCAGGATTACAAGCCGCTCACGACCTACTTCACTGATGAAGAGGTTTTGTTTGTAGGAGAAGACATATCAGAGTCATATGATGGATGGAGGATGTTCTTTGATGAAGCATCAAACTCTATTGGAGTTGGAATAGGAGCAGTCTTAATTTCAAAAACAGGACAGTATTACCCAATCTCAGCCAAGATTAGGTTTTACTGTACCAATAACATGGCGGAATATGAAGCTTGTATTCTCGGACTCAAGATGGCCATCGACATGAACATCAAAGAACTCTTGGTGTTAGGAGATTCCGACTTATTGGTTCACCAGGTACAAGGAGAATGGACCACTAAGAATGTCAAGATCTTGCCTTATTTGCACTACATAAAAGAGTTGAGTAGGAGATTCACAAGGATTGAGTTCAAGCGAGCTCAAAATGAGTTTGCCGATGCTTTGGTAACATTGTCCTCGATGATTCAACATCCAGACAAGAACTACATCGACCCTATCGATATAGAGATACATGATCAACATGCATACTATTTTCATGTAGGTGATGAATTGGATGGAAAACCATGGTACTATGACATCAGAAGATTGATAGAAGTACAAGAATATCCTGAAAAATGCCACAAGCAAGCAGAAATGGACTTTGAGGAGGATGGCCAATCATTTCTTCCTTAACGGAGAAATCCTATATAGGCAAACTTTGGATTAGGATTGTTGAGGTGTGTCGACGCCGCAGAAGCGACAAGGCTTTTGGAAGAAATACATGCAGGAACATGTGGACCTCACATGAATGTGTTCACTTTGGCAAAGAATATTTTAAGAGCCGGATATTTTTGGATGACCATGGAGAGAGATAGCATCCGGTATGTGGAAAAGTGACATCAGTGTCAAGTGCATAGAGATTTTATATGGGTTCCACCGAATGAGCTCAATGTGATGGGTTCCCCTTGGCCATTTGCCGCTTGGGGCATGGATGTTATTGGACCCATAGAGCCTCCCGCATCAAATGGACATCGTTGCATCCTGGTGGCTATCGTTTATTTCACAAAATGGGTTGAAGCTTCGACATACAAGGCAGTGACAAAGAAGGTGGTAGCAAACTTTGTTCGCAACAATATAGTTTGTCGGTTTGGAATTCCAGAATCAATCATAACAAATAATGCAGCCAACCTCAACAACGATCTTATGAGGGAAACTTGTGAAAGGTTCAAGATTGCTCATCGAAATTCCACAGTTTACCGGCCATAGATGAATGGAACAGTTGAAGCCGCAAATAAGAATATAAAGAAGATTTTGAGGAAAATCATAGACAGTCACAAGCAATGGCATGAGAAGCTACCATATGCTTTACTCGGTTATCGCACCACAATCAGAACATCAACTGGGGCAACTCCTTATATGTTGGTTTATGGTTCAGAGGTAGTGATACCTGTCGAGGTGGAAATACCATCTTTAAGGATTATCCAAGAGGTTGGTCTGGATGATGCAGAATGGATAAGTAGCAGGCATGAACAATTAGTGCTCATCGATGAAAAGAGCATGGACGTGGTTTGTCATGGCCAACTCTATCAGAGCATAATGACCAAAGCATTCAACAAGAAAGTCAAACCCCGACAGTTCACATCGGGGCAGTTAGTATTGAAGAAGATCTTTCCTCACCAAGGAGAAGCCAAAGGGAAATTCGCACCAAATTGGCAAGGGCCCTACATGGTTCATAGAGTACTCGTTGGAGGAGCAGTAATCTTAGCAGAAATGGACGGCAAAGTGAGCATAAAGCCAACCAATTCAGATGCCATCAAGAAATACTACATCTGAAGACCTCGAGATTATCGCTTATTTCTGGTACTTTTGCATTTTTTTTATGTAACAGAACTACGTTTAGACCTGACTTCCCACGGCAGGGTACGTAGGCAACCCACACCAGATCCGGTCTCCCTTAGAAAACCTGAAATCATCATTTCCATGTATTTAGAACTACGCTCGACCTGAATTCCCTCGGTGGGATACGTAGGCAATCCTTGTCGGATTCGGTCCCTTGCATTTTTCTCTTTTCTATTGTATCTGAACTACGTCCTGACCTGATTCCACTTGGATACGTAGGCAGCCTAAGTCAGGCCCGGTCATTGCAATTCATATTTTTCACTCTTCCCTATTGTAATCTGAACTACGCCCTGAACTGATTCCGTTGGATACGTAGGCAGCCTGAGTCAGGCCCGGTCATTGCATTTCATATTTTTCACTTTCCTATTGTATCAAACTACCTTACGACCTGATTCCACTTGGATACGTAGGCAACTTAAGTCAAGCTCGGTCATTGCATTACATATTCTTACTTTTCCCCTGCATTTTCCTCTTTTCTATTGTATCGAACTACGTTACGACCTGATTCCATTTGGATACATAGGCAGCTTGAGTCAAGCTCGGTCATTGTATTACATACTTCTATTTCTCCCACTTGTCTTCGAACTACGTTACGATCTGATTCCTACTTTGGGGATACGTAGGCAGCCTGAGTCAGGCTCGATCAATGCACTGCATAATTTTTTTTGTTACCCTTAAGAAACTCGTCCTCATAGTTACCATAACCTCAGAATACGAAGAATCTCGATCGTCGCAGTGTCCGTAAAAGAGCTAGGGAAGCTTCATTAGGAGGGTAAAAGCTACGAGAAGACTATGTTGGATATAGTCAACAAAATGGAAAGCTCGATGGAATTCGGAATATGTCATAATCTAAAAAATGTTGGAGAATTACTATATATTTACCTAATATATACGTAATATACTTATTTTCTAGAAAAACAAGCTAATTATTTTTAAAAGATTTTTCTACTCTTTGACCTGCCAAGTCTCTAGGTTAAGGAACTATGTGCGGAACAAAGAAGGTGACGAAGGATTCCAGTGATGAGGCTTCAGTCCGCGAGTCGATACAAATCAACACCCCCTCCCAAACTAAAATTTTACTTTAGGTGCAGGAATACAAGAATCAAGAAAGATAACATCAAGCCTCGGGGCACGACCGGAGGCGCCACTCGACTTCTCACAATCATGAGCCAAACTATTCTTTCCCTACTTTATTTCTTAGAAGTACTTCAACTTGTATCTTATGTCTAAGAATATTTCATTAAAATCTTTGCAGGTACGCTCAAGATCCAGACCAAATACTGAAGAAAGGGACCCCTCGTAGGAAAATAGGATAGTTTCATTGTTGTCAAAATAACTCCACCAACTGGAGCATGTAATATAACCTCATCAACAACTCCGCCAATCGGAGACCACCGTTTAACAGCGTCAAACTCCACAAGCCTGGAGTTGTACATAGAAAATGTCACTCAAACTCTACCGATCGAAGGCTGTATATAGCAAACATTAGCCAAACTCCACCAATTGGAGATTGTACATAGCAAACATCGTCAAACTCCGCCAACCGGAGGCTGTACATAGCAAACGTCGACCGAACTCCGCCAATCGGAGCGTGTATATAAGCAAAAGAAGCAACACTCTACCAATCGGAGACTAACATCGTAGCGACGTCATCGAAGCTCCACCGACCGGGGGCATGCAAGCATAGCGACGCTGTCATACGCTAACTATAATATGTTACATTACAAGCTTTACACAACCGAATACATGATTTTACATTACAACAGCCCCGCCAGGCGGAGGTCTACATTACAAGCTTTTACATTATAGCAGCCCCGCCAGTCGGAGGCCTTTACATTAAAAGCTACTTTACCTACATCACATTCACAACACAAAAAAGAGACATCAACAATCGTTTGAACATATACACTATACTCTTTACATTACTATTTCAATTTATAATTTTTGAACCGCAACAGGTACTTTTAACCTTTTTACATGTTTTGCAGGACAACGCATTACAACGAGGAACTCCCTCTAAGCAGCAACTAGGGCAAGTTAGTGCAATGTCAAGCATCACTTGCTACGTTAAGGATTCACTTTCGAAGCTTAACTCGACTCGATTTTCAGAAGTTCATATTTAAATCTGCTTATAACTCTCTCAGGACTCAGTTGATTATATCTCGACACTGGGCATCCTTTTGAAAATTCATCTATCCACCATGAGTCTACAATAGAAATCGCTATGGAGCATTTCTCGTTCAAGTTTCTTAAGGACTATATCCCGTCCCTCTATTCGTGCTAATCTCTTCATACCTCACCATCAAAAGATTTCAGTATTACCATAATTCGATACTGGGGCAAATTTTAATCAAAATTTGATATGCTCCTACACTCTCGAACTACATATGGCCTGATTTCTCATGAAACTTGAGATATGTAGGCAACTCAGAAGCCAGAGTTCGGCCATAACTCCATAAACCTTCTTTCCAAGTTGTTGCTCAAAGTATATTTTGGTGGTCTCCTAAATTGGATCGTGTCAATATTTCTTTGTCCACGTCTTCTCTACTCTCCTCCATGTACAAAGATAGGGGCAAGATGTTGACACCCAATTTTGGCTCTCCACATTTATTTAACTAAAGTTTTAATAATTATAATATATATATATATATATTATGAAATTTTTGTAGGAATACGAAAAGATTTTTAATTATTTATTTTTATTTCATAAATATTATTTCTTATATAAATTAAATATATTATATAAATATTACTACTTACTTTCTCATTTTTTAAATTTTACGTCATATAAATATTGTTCTTAAGAGTTAACTCGATTTTTCTAATTAAATATATTTTTTATTGTTACAAAAAAAACATTTTTTTTCGACATTAGGAAAGCCTAATTAATTAATGAGTTACTAATTTATATTAATTTTATTTTTAGAATGACTTGTTTTGTCAAAATAAGCTAATCTTGAAAAATAATTATTTTTAATTTAATAAATTATGCCTATTTAATAATGAAGAGGTTATAATTTAAATGGATTTAATTTGAGCAATTTTGGCAATCCATGTCCCCTTAAACCGGCCAATCCGTAGATGCCACGTAGGCGAACACATGGATTGTGTTTCTTTAGCTTAAATCTTGACCCTACGATTAAATCTAACGGTCCTAATTAATTAAGCTTTTTATATATATATATATATATATATATATATATATAACTTTTCCTTTTAATTCCTAATTTATCTTAACCGTCCGATCAAACGATCAGACGGTCCAAATTAAATCCCAAAACTTTTCACCTTTCCCAGAAAAGACCCGACGCTACATCTTCTTCTTCTTTCTTCAGGAAAGGACGTTCTCCCTTCCCAGACCACCTCTTCCCCATCACGCCGCCTACGCTTCTTCCTCAGACCCCCTACGCTAGCTACGTCTTCTCCACAGACGCCTATGGCCACCCCCACGTGATCCCCCATCCCCTCCGTCAGAGAAACGGCTGGGCCACCAGAAAAAATGCCTCATCAATCATTCATCCTCTCAAATCAACCTGAAAAGGTCGATTCTTGAGAGATTTGGTCGTCCCCTTCATCATTTCTTTCTTGTTGCCTCTGAGATTTGCGTTACCAAGAATTCAAATTTTGAATTCTTGGAGCCGAATTTGGGCTATAATAGGAGGACTTCGATTCTCATCAAACTGATCCAGAAATCCAACAAAAAATCCAAGGAAACCAACAAGGATCCGAAAATCATCTGAGGAACAGATTTTAAGGTTATTGCTCTCTGTTTTCGTTCTTCTTCGAGTTGACATCGAGTTCGAAATTGAAATATCTTGACGTCGAAACTCTTGATTGCTGCTCAACACAAGGGCTGGAGTTCCTACTTTGAACTCGTTATTGGCCTAAAATATTAGGCCAACAACAAATAGGATCATCGCAATGCTTGAAATCTCATAAATAGGAGTCCAACGTTTTTTAGTCTTCCCTTTTTTTTGAATTTGATTATATCGTTTTGATATGTTGACTAACCTTTATTTATGCCTATATAACTCTTAAGTTTTTTGATATATTGTTTGTCTTCTTATTTTGAAGATTATTTATGTGAACAAATATTATTTGTTTGTGAATTTTGGTGAAACACTTTTAGAACAAAAAATGATAAAAAATATTTCTTGAAAAATGGGTTAACATTTTTACTTATAACATTCTTTTAGGCCTTTTAAGTTGAAGAGAAGGGGCTTATAGTTTGAGAGTTTCCAAATGAAGGTTCCAAAAGGGCTAAAATAATATTCATTTAGGCCTAACCCATCGCTTAGAACTCCCAAATAAATTTGAAACTAATTTAAAAGCTAAAATAATTGCCTTCAGTATATGAGGCTAAAATAAACTTGTGGAAGTATATATATATATATATATATATTTAAAGAAAACAAGCAGGGAAGTAGGCTTATATATTTAACAAAATTAATGTAGCTATAGAATAAATCCCAATAGTTAGGCCTATTTTATATTCTTTACGTCACCCTTTTACAAAATATATTGGCTATTCTTACATTTTTTAAAATCAAATATTTCTAAAACATTTTAATTTCCTAACATGCTATTTCAAGATTTTAGATATGCCAACAGGTTCAAAATACAAGGTACATACATATATATGTCATGCACATAAAGGTATAAATTCTATATTTTATTTTTAGTTTTCTCTACACATGAATTATTATTTTGTTACACTTCATATTATTTTTTCTCATATCTACTATCACTTTTACAAATGTTACTTATTTTTTTATAATTTATAAATCCCTACACTTTAATATACACACTATTTTACTACATATTTGCACCCGATTATTATCTCATTTTACTTTATTTTCCTTTACGTCTTAATTCTTTATATAAATAAAACGACAAATTTTCATATCCTTTAAACTCAACATTTATTTTGGATACATTTATATAAGACACATCTATACTTTTCAACATATAAAATTGTCATACATTTTTAGTACATTTATTTATTTATTTATTACCGTATATAAACATACCACCATTAATTTTATTTAATAGACATACATATGTCGTATTTTGTATTTTACTCTTTTCTTAAACTAATAAAATTTACTTACCATTGATTTTAAAGAACATAAATAAACAAGTTTTCCTAATTATATTTTTTTCTTAAATTGAGTTTAAGGACTATTTTCGGATAGGCTCTGAGGGATGCTTAATACCTTCCCCTCGAGTAACCAAAACCCTTGCTCAGAATCTCATTGGTTTCGTAAATCAAAACAGAGTTAACATTTACATATTAAAATGGTTTTCCTAATGTTTTCCTTAAAATTTAGGTGGCGACTCTAAAACAAAACAAACATTTGTTTTCAAAAAATCAGAGTGGCAGCCATTTTATGTTGTGAACTGTTTTGGCCTAGTTTGAAATAGGGGTGCGACAGTGCCATCACATCCATTCTGGATCGTGACAAATGGTATTAAAGCTAAGTTCATAGGTCTCACGTAAGTACAAGCCAAGTCTAACTAGAGTTTGGTATGAAGACGTCTGTACTTATCTTAGAGAGGCTATGGAAAATGTTAGGAAACTTTATTTTAATTCATTCTTTCTTATTGTGCGTGGTTAATTTCGCTAGTCCTGAATTTCCGCATGTTCTTTTGGCAAATAGCGAGGACTAGAGCATCTATTTCCAGTGGTAAGGTGAGGTGGTCCTCAAGAAAGTTGCTGATACATAGTTAGGGCTAGGGGTAGGGCCCAAGATAGAGGCCATGCTCGTGGAGTAGCATCGGTTAGAGGTCGTGCCCATGGAGCGACACCAGCTAGAGGCCAAGCTACTCCCCTGAGCCACTAGTTGAGGTTGTTGAGGACTAGGTGTCTCCTGAGTTTATAGCTCATTTGTTTTAGGATACCTTGTTGAGGATGCTAGGTGTGTTAAAGAAATTCACTCAGGGTGGTGCGACAGGCACACCACCGGGTTCTCTGATGAGAGTGGAGGCACAGACCCCAGGTCAATAATTCAGGGCCTAATTATTCATGATCAAGTGGGTCATCCACCTGTGGTTCCTACACCGGCTGATAGTATACAAATTTTTCTTGAGGTTATTCTGACAATAGATGATCAACATAGATATGAGAGATTTCAGTAGATGAAACCACCCTTATTTCAGGGTGGTAAGAGTGAGGATGTTCATGAGTTCCTGACCTTATTCCATGAGATGCTAGAGGCAGTGGGTATGGTTAATGCGCATGGTGTTCAATTTGTTACACTCCAACTCCGCGGACCCGCCAGAGATTGGTGAAATATGTGTGTGAGGTCTAGGCCAGTTGGATCTCCTCCGGCAGAGTTGGATGCATTCTCTAGTGCTTTTCAAGACCACGTTATCCCTTGTAGCATGAGGGAGGAGAGTAGATTGAGATTTGAGGACTTGACACAAGGTAGTTTTTTTATTGTTGAGTATGAGACATGTTTCCGCGAGCTATCCAAGCATGTTATAACTATTGCTCTGGTGAGGCAGAGAGAGTCCGTAGGTTCGTGAGGAGATAACTTTCTCCATCAGATCTTATGTGTTTAGATCAGCTAGAGAGGGGGCTTCATTCTAGCCCTTCATGAGCACTGCCAAGGAGGCAGATCTGATGATTGGAGAGCAGTTTGGGGACCTCAAGAGGGCCTATTTTTCCAGGAAGTTTCTTGGCACCTCATCAGGAGGCAAAGGCTCACAAAGAGGTGGCAGCTCTTTCCAGCATCGTTGGCTAATGCATACATCTATGCCAACAGTTGAGAGTGGTCAGACATCACAAGGTTCCTATGGTTTTGGACGAGGTGGCCATGACAACTTATCTGGTTCACAATAGTAGTCTTCAACTTCTAGATCTTGTTATGGTTGTGGGGATCCGGGTCAGTTGATATGGTAATGCCCTTTGCAGACTCACTTAGGACCCCAGCATACTTATTCAACTACTCCAGCTAGAGGTTCAGTGCCTTTGACTAGGGATCGAGGCAGAGGTCAGTTCGGTAAAGGCGGTAGGGCTTCTAGTAGTGGTGATACAACTTAGAAAAGTAGAGGTCAGGGTATTACTCAAACTAGAGGTGGGCAAGAGGGATAATGTTATGCATTTTCGGGGAGGCCAAAGGCTGATATTTTTTATGTTTTGATTACAGGTATCGTCCTATTTTTCCATCGGCGTATGTTTGTATTGTTTGATTCGGGGTCTACTTTCTCATTTGTTTCTACCCATTTTGCTGCTGGATTCAATATGATGTTTGATAGCATACATGTGCCTATGTGTATTTCTACACCAATGGGTGGGTAGACTTGATCATTTTAGGAATGGTAGATGTTGATATTATATAGGGTATCGTTTGACTCTCCATGCATCATGATACTTCTGATGGTTATGCTAAGACTGTGATATTAGATATGTTTGATGTCCTGGGGGTTGAGTGGAAGGGTGTTAGTGGTTCTTACCCTAACAATGTTATCTTTTTTATTCGTGCTCAGAGGTTGGTTGATAAAGGGTGTTTGTCATATTTGGATTTTATTCGGCATACTAGTGTGGGGCCACTTCCCATGGATTTTATCCCCTTGGTTCGAGAGATTTTAAATGTTTTTGCTATTGATCTTCCAAGTGTTCCTTCGGATAGAGACATTGATTTCGCTATTGACCTGGAGTTGGGCACCAAACCCATCTTTATTCCACCATATTGTATGGTTCCAGTAGAGTTGAAGGAATTGAAGGATCAATTACAAGACTTGTTAAGTAAGGGGTTCATTCACCATAGTGTATCTACATGAAGTGTTCATGTCTTGTGTGTGAAAAAGAAAGATGGAACCATGAGGATGTGTACTGATTACTAGCAGTTGAACAAAGTGACAGTGAAGAACAAGTATCCTATTCCTCGTATTGATGACTTATTTGATCAACTTCAGGGAGCATCTTTATTTTCCAAGATTGATTTGAGGTCCGGCTATCATCACTTGAAGATTAGGGCATCAGATGACCCTACGACAACTTTCCAGACTCGATATGGGCACTGTGAGTTTATTTTGATGTCTTTAGGTTTGAGTAATGCCCCTGCAACATTCATGGAGTTAATAAACGGGGTGTTTCTACCTTATTTGGATTCTTTTGTGATAGTCTTTATCAATGACATCTTGGTCTACTCTAGGATTGAGGAGGACAATGATCAACAGTTGAGGATTATGCTCCAGAGATTGAGAGATGAGAAGTTGTATGCCAAGTTCGCCAAGTTCGAGTTTTGGGTTGATTCTATTGCATTTCTAGGACACGTGGTGTCCAAGGAGGGTATTCGGGTGGATCTAGCCAATATTGAGGCAATTAGAGGTTGGACCAGGCCTACTTCAGTATCGAGATTAAGAGTTTTATGGGGCTATCAAGTTATTACATGCGGTTTGTTCAGAGCTTCTTCACTATTGCATCCCCTTTGAACATATTGGCTCGACAGAGTGTGAGCTTCCAGTGGTCTTATGATTGTGAGGAGGGATTTCAAAAGCTTAAGACCATGTTGACATCGGCTCATGTTTTGACTCTACCCGAGGAGGGTGTGGATTTTACCATTTATTGTGATGCTTCAGGAGTCGAATTGGGTGGTTTTCTGATGCACAAAGGAAAGGTGATTCCCTATGCTTCTAGACAGTTGAATACCCATGAGAATAACTATCCTACTCATGATCTGGAGTATGAAGACTTCTAGCACAGGGGAAACCTCTCAAAATCCTCTAAACGCTTATGTGATGACCGATGTTTTGAGTAGGAAGACTTCTAGCATGGGCAGTCTTGCGACTTTAAGTGTTGAGCAGAGTCCAATGGCTAAAGATGTTTAGAAGTTAACCAATATTCTCATCAAATAATAGATTTCTGAAGAGAGTGGTGACTTGATTGCTTTTATAAAGGTACAGTCTTCTTTAGTTGAGCAGATTCATGAGCGCTAGTTTGATGATGAGAAGTTGTGTCTCATTCAATAAAAAGGTGTTGAGTGGGGAAACCAAGGAGGTTGTGCTTAATTTTGATTGTGTCTTGAGGATTGGTGGCGGGATTTGTGTGCCCAAGATGTGCAAGTTGATCAGATTGATTCTAGAGAAAGCTCATTGTTCTCGATATTCCATCCATATAAGAGAAATAAATATGTATCATGATCTGAGTCAGCATTCCTGGTGGTGTGGCATGAATAGGGATATTGCAAATTTTGTGTCTAGATTCTTGACTTGCCAACGATCAAGTGTGAGCACCAACAACCCGAAAGTGTATCTCAGACGATGTCCATTCCTACATGGAAGTAGGAATGGATTACTATGGATTTTGTTGTGGGTATACCTACCACCGTGGGTGGTTATGAGTCTATTTGGGTGGGCTTCGACAGGTTGACCATGTCTGCCCATTTCATCCTAGTTCGGGTGAATTATATAACATAGAAGTTAGCCCAGTTTTATATCAGTCAGATTGTTCGACTTAATGTAATGCTTATTTCTATTTTCTTTGACTGAGGAGAATTGTTTACATCTCAGTTTTGGAGGGCTTTACAGCATGGTATGGGTACTCAGTTAGATATGAGTACAACTTTTCACCCTTAGACTGATGGTCAGTCCGAGTAAATGATTCATGTGTTAGAGGAAATGCTCCGAGCTTGTATGATTGATTTTGGTACTTGATGGGATTAGTACTTTCCCTTAGAAGAGTTTCCTTACAACAAAAGTTATCACTCTAGTGTTTAGATGGCACTATTTGATGTCACGCCCCGAGCCTACACCCCAGACGTGGCTGGAACTCGAGAACCATTGCTGGCCCTAAGCGAACCCTTAGCCTGACTTAACTCATAGCGGAAGACTTAAAGCATTAATACAAGGATTCAATACATCTTTACTCAATTGTTTAAAAGACAACTTAGAACGTTTAAAGATAAAACACTCAACTTAGCCAACATGGCAACTCAAGTCTTAAAACAAAGTTAAAACGTTTGTAAAAGACTTTTGGAAACTCTATGAAATTCTCTTGACTTGACTCTTAACTTTCCTTGAATTGAGTTATGGATTCAAGGCTCATGATCTCATGTTATGGATGATTTCATGTTGTTTATACGTACCTTAGAGTGTAGAAATCAACTAGAAAACATAGGTACGTTTCAAGGGAACTCATACGGAAAGAAGTGGGAAATGGTAGAGAACTTGGCGTCCCTGGCGCTCTGAGTGGCGCGGGGTGCCAAAGCTTAAACTTCAGAACTGGGGATGGGGTGCACTGGCTGGCGCGGCTCCCCAGAGCCCAAACTACAGAACACAAAATGGGGCGCTCTGGCTGGCGTGGGACCCCACCCCTTTCCCCAGAATTTCCCCGATTTTTCTTGCTCATTTTTCAACTCTAAACCCTCTAGATTCAATTGGTTATTTTTCCAAATACTTAGGTTCGACTACATAACCAAAGTATGCAAGAATCTACTCAAAACGACATCTAATTTCATGAATTTTAATCAAGAACTTCTCAACAACTTCAACAATTAAGAACCCAATAGAAACTTCAAACAAATCCATCAAGAACTCAATTTCTATACTTTCAAGAACCAAATATCGCTGAATAAAATCATGATTGGCGTGTGGGTGAACTAACCCAACGCTATGTGATCTCACATACCTCGTAGGGATTAACCCTTGGCGAAATCCACAAGCCTAACTTTAAGAACTTGACGATTCTTTGCTTCTTCTCCTCTCTTCTCCCTTTCTTTTCTCTTCTCTCAAAACCCTAACTTATTTTGATGAAGCGTAAACTGAACCAAATTAGTTTAGACCCCAACTTAATTACCAAAAATGAATTTAATTAATTGGGTAGTGAAAAGACCAAAGTACCCTTCAAAAATCCAGTTTTGACTTTCCTTGTCTAGACAGCCCAACTTCAAATGGGCATATCTCCCTCATACAAACTCAAAAATGGGCAAACTCGGTGGAGTTGGAAAGATAATTCAAAGGTATTTCCTACGATATCTTGTAGCACACCTAACTCATCCTGATCTAGGAGTTATGGTCGTTTGAAGTTGACCCAAATCTCAAACTTAGCTTAATTTTGTCAAACTTTCCAAATTTGATTGTTTCCAAAAACGATTTCTTTCTAATTCTTGTTCTTTCAAAAAGCGAGGTGTTACAATATCTCCCCCTTGGGAACATTCGTCCTCGAATGAGATTAATCTTAGTAGGCTAAGGTGTAACATCTAACATCTAGCTCAAACACCCAACAAGCAAAATGTAAATACAACATGCCAACTTAAAATAAAGGCCAAGAAAAGGATTAGTACCTTAATTTGGAACTTCTCCGGATTCGAAGAGGTGTGGGTATCTCTTCTTCATATCCTCCTCAGCTTCCCAAGTAGCTTCCTCAACAAACTGATTTCTCCACAGAACTTTGACTGATGCTACTTCTTTAGTCCTCAACTTGCGAACTTGGCAATCTAGAATCTGAACAGGAATCTCCTCATAAGACAAGTTATCTTTAATACCAATATCTTCAGTTGGTATAATCAATGAAGGATCGCCCATACACTTTTTCAACATAGAGATGTGAAACACTGGATGAACTACTGCTAACTCTTGCGGTAGCTCCAACTCATAAGTTACATTGCCAATCCTTTTGGATATTCTGTAAGGACCAATATATCGGCGACTAAGTTTCCCCTTCTTGACAAATCTCATAAAACCTTTCATGGGTAAAAATTTCAAGTAAACCTAATCATCTACTTCAAACTCTAAGTCCCTTCTCCTAACATCGGTATAGGATTTCTGACGACTCTGCGCTGTTTTCAACCTCTCTTGAATATACAACTTAGCATATAATCCTTTGCTGAATGGGTAGTCTTTACCGGTAAAAAGTGGGCTGATTTAGTCATTCTATCAACAATCATCCAAATAGAATCATGCTGCCTGCGAGACCTTGGTAAACTTGTGATGAAATCCATATTGATCATCTCCACTTCCATTCCGGAAGGTCTATATTCTGAGCCATACTACCAAACCTTTTGTGCTCTACTTTAACTTGTTGACAATCCGGGCATTTGGCAATAAAATCTGCAATGCCATTCTTCATACTACTCCACCAATAAACTTCTCTCAAGTCACGATACATCTTTGTGGAACCCGGATGGATAGAATATCTGGAGCTATGAGCTTCCTCCATGATTCTCTCTTGAAGTTCATCTACCCTTGACACACACAACCTACCTTGGTACCTCAATACACCATCTTCCCCTTGTTCAAAAGCCATTACTTTTTGCTTATGAACATTTGCCTTCAATTCAAGCAAAATAGGATCTTGGTCCTGTTTCTCTTTCACTTCAGACACTAATGATTATTCAACTCCATTCATCACCACTACTCCTCCTTTTGTGGAATCCATTAGTCGAACTCCTAATCGTGCAAGTCTGTGCACATCTTTTGCTAACTCTTTCTTATCTTCCTCAAAATGGGCAGTACTACCCATAAATAATCTACTCAAAGCATCATCAACAACATTAGCCTTGCCTGGGTGATAAAGAATACTCATGTCATAATCCTTGAGTAACTCTAACCACCTTCGTTGTATGAGATTAAACTCTTTCTGACTAAACACATACTGAAGACTCTTATGATCGGTGAACACATCTACATGAACACCATAAAGATATTGACGCCATATTTTCAAAGCAAATACTACGACAGCCAACTCTAGATCATGGGTTGGGTAATTCTTTTCGTGAACCTTAAGCTGTCTGGAGGCATAAGTTATAACTTTGCCATTCTGCATTAACACACAACCCAAACCAACTCTAGACGCATCACAATATACAACAAAGCCTTGCGTACCCTCTTGTAAGGTCAATACTAGGGCAGTAGTCAACCTCTTTTTCAATTTCTGAAAGCTTTTCTCACAAGTTTCAGACCATTGAAACTTCACTATTTTCTGAGTCAACTTAGTCAAAGGAGATGAAATAGATGAAAATCCCTCGATGAACTTTCTATAATATCCAGCCAACCCCAAGAAATTCCTAATATCAGTTGGAGATGTGGGTCTAGGCGAGATATGCACTGCCTCTATTTTCTGAGTATCAACTCTAATTCCATCACCGGAAATAATGTGGCCTAGGAAATCCAAAACTCACACTTAGATGACTAACATGATCTTCATTATTCCTCGAATAGATTAGTATGTCATCAATGAACATGATAACAAACATATCAAAATAAGGCTTGAATACTCTCTTCATAAGGTCCATGAACGCTGCAGGTGCATTAGTTAAACCGAACGACATGACCAGAAACTCATAATGACCATAACGGGTTCTGAATGCTGTCTTTGGAATATCACATTCCTTTACTTTCAACTGATGGTAGCCTGATCTGAGGTCTATCTTAGAAAAACAAGTGGCACCATGAAGCTGATCGAAAAGATCATCAATTCTTGGAAGAGGATACTTATTCTTGATAGTAACCTTATTCAACTGACGGTAATCTATACACATTCTAAGAGAACCATCTTTCTTTCTTACAAATAAGACCGGAGCACCCCAAGGTGAGATACTTGGTCGAATGAAACCTTTCTCTTGGAGATCTTTCAACTGCTCTTTTAACTCCTTCAACTCTGCTGGTGCCATTATATATGTTGGAATAGATATAGGACGAGTATCAAGAAGAATATTTATACCGAAGTCTATTTCTCTCTCAGGAGGAATTCGGGGAAGATCATCTGGAAAGACTTCCGAAAACTCACTAACAACAGAAACTGACTGAATAGGAGGTATCTCAACACTAGAGTCATTAACTCGGACTAAGTGATAGACACAACCTTTAGAAACTAAATTTCTGGCCTTGAGGTACGAAATAAAATGACCCTTAGGCACTGTTGAACTACTCTTCCTCTCTCTAACTGGTTCACTGGGAAACTGGAACTTGACTACTCGAGTTCTACAATCTATTGATGCATAACAGTCATGAAGCCAGTCCATACCTAGAATGACATCAAAATCTACCATATCTAACTCAACTAAGTCAGCCATGGTACTCTTGTGATTGGCGGAAATTGTACAATCATGATAGACTCTCTCTGCTAGAATAGACTCACCAACAGGTGTAGAAACACTGAAGGTCTCAAGAAGTTGCTCATGAAGAACATCAAAATTCATCGCAACATAAGGAGTTACAAAAGATAAACCCGCCCCTGCTCTTGGCTCTAAACAACAAAGTTAAAGACTTAGATCATACCAGTGACAACATCTGGCGAATCCTCTTGTTCTTGGCGACTAGTGATAGCATAAAGATGGTTTGCTCCTCTGCCTGCCCCTGAAGTAGCTCCTCTAGATGCAGCTCTGTCTGGTGGAGCAACTGAAGAAGACTGGGCTCTATTGCCCCCATTACCATTACCCTACCTATTCTTAGGACACTCTCTCATAAAAGGACCGCTCTGACCACACTTGAAACAACTAGTTGAGCCATCACGACACACCTCTGAGTGGCTCCTACCACACTTAGCACATGCAGGAGTCTTAGTACCCTCTTGTGCCATACTACCTTGAGAATGCACAGGTCTAGCTCTGAAATTCTGGGAATTCTGATTTTGAAACTCACCTCTGTTTCTTGGTGCAGGTGCACTAGAAGATGATGGAGCAGGTCCCTTCTGTTTCTGTTGGAAAGATGACCGGTTGGCATTACTCTTCTGCTGCCCGGACTCATTCCCTGTCTTAGCTCTCTTATTTTGAAACTCTTCTCTGTCTTTCAGTTTCTCTTCCTCAACCTGTTGCACATGGATCATCAGCCTTGCTATGTCCATATCTCTTATCAGTATAGCTGCCCTGCCTTCCCTACTAGACAGACGAGACAGCCCAGCAACAAACAAGCTCATACCACTTCTCATGTCAGCAACCATCTCCAGAGCATAGCGGGAAAGTTGTGTGAACTTCAGACTGTACTCATGAACACTCATAGATTCCTGCTTAAGAGTAAGGAATTCTCGTACCTTTGCTTCTTTTAGCTCACGAGGAAAGAAACGCCCCATGAAAGCCTCCTCAAACAAAGCCCAATTCACAAGTGGTGCACCCTCAGCTCTATTCTTTTTCCACTGATCAAACCAGATTCTAGCGACCCCCTTCATTTGGTATGCAGCTAGTTCCACCCTTTCAGCATCAGTAACATGCATAATCTCAAAGACCTTCTGAAGCTCTTCAACAAAGTTTTCTGGATCCTCTGTGAAGCTTGAACCAGTGAAGCTTGGAGGATTCATCCTTAGTAACTCACGGACCCTCGAAGTATCAGCCACTTCCTGTTGAACTTCTCTCTGTTGTCCAACTTGATTGGTCACTGCTTGACTTAACATCCGGATAGCCTCACGGAACTCAACATTGGCGACCTCTCCTTGGGGTTGTACTTCTGGTGCATTAGGTACCCCTTGTTCCTCAACATTCCTTCAAGTTGGACGACCTCGGACAGCTCTTCATGGAGGCATGATCTGAAATACACACGCAAGCACGAGTTAGAAAGAGACTTTTATAGAGATACACTCTATCGCATGAAATGAGTATGAAATAAGTGAGATAGTTCCTAAAATGTTGCAGCCTCCTAATTATAGATGTGGCGCACTTCACACCGATAACTAGGACTCTATAGACACGACTTCATAGACTCCCTAGGACTCTTGAACTCTGGCTCTGATACCAAATTTGTCACGCCCAGAGCCTACACCCCGGACGTGGCTGACACTCAAGAACTATTGCTGGCCCCAAGTGAACCCTTGACCTGACTTAACTCATAGCGGAAGACTTAAAACATTAATACAAGGATTCAATGCATCTTTACTTAACTGTTTAAAAGATAACTTAGAACGTTTAAAGATAAAACACTCAACTTAGCCAACATGGCAACTCAAGTCTTAAAACAAAGTTAAAACGTTTGTAAAAGACTTTTGGAAACTCTATGAACTTCTCTTGACTCTTAACTTTCCTTGAATTGAACTATGGACTCAAGGCTCATGATCTCATGTTATGGATGATTTGATGTTGTTTAGACGTACCTTAGAGTGTAGAAATCGACTAGAAAATATAGGTACGTTTCAAGGGAACTCGTACGGAAAGAAGTGGGAAAGGATAGAGAACCTGGCGTCTCTGAGTGGCGCGGGGCGCCAAAGCTTAAACTTCAGAACTGGGGATGGGGCGCACTGGCTGGCGCGGCTCCCCAGAGCCCAAACTACAGAACATAAAGTGGGGCGGTCTGGCTGGCACGGCACCCCACCCCTTTCCCCAGAATTTCCCCAATTTCTCTTGCTCGTTTTTCAACTCTAAACCCTGTAGATTCAATTGGTTCTTTTCCCAAACATTTAGGTTCGACTACATAACCAAAGTATGCAAGAATTTACTCAAAACGACATCTAATTTCATGAATTTAAATCAAGAACTTCTCAACAACTTCAACAATCAATAACCCAATAGAAACTTCAAACAAATCCATCAAGAACTCAATTTCTATACTTTCAAGAACCAAATTGTCACGACCCAAGAATGGACGTGATGGCACTCGTCTTATCTCACCAAGACAAGTCAGCTTAAAACTCAACCATTACAATAACACGTGGAACTTTTATAATCAACTTAAAAATACCCCCAAAATCTGGTTGTCACGTGTACAAGCCTCTAAAGTATTACAATTGATTCAAAAGAAAAACATAAGTCTCAAATGACATTGTTTCTAGAATAGAACAAGATCCTAAATTGGAGTACGAAGGTCCGCTGAGATGATAAACACCTACCTCACAAATCTCCACAGGAAGTCTCGGACAAGGAGAGAATAGAGAGTATCCCGAAGATCCGAGCTAGTAACCTACAAAAATATAGTAGCAAGGGGTGAGTACCAAACCACACGGTACTCAGCAAGTAAACTCCTAAACACAAGCTAAGGGAATAGAATACTGGTACTCCTTACTACCCCAACCGAACCTCCACAACTACAACCTGCATAAAACCAGCCCAACCTAACAGTTCACAGTTTACATAGCACACAACTCAACAACACACTCTAACAATTACATATCCTCAACAACAAACTCAATATTCATCAATCACAAGTTCCACAGAAAGGCACTCACAAGTCAGCAACACACAAGATCAAGTTCATTAATGATAAAGATGTGCAATGCAATGTCAAGTATAGTGATGCATGTCGACCTAATGATACACACCCGTTGTCTCTCAGTACGGGACCCATGGGGGACATATCTGTCCATGTATCTGTCGCGGCGTGCGACACGACCTTCGATATATAGTATCCATCGCAGCGCGCGATACGTCCCTCGATAATAGTATCCGTCGCGGCGCATGACACGTCCCTCAAAATGGTACATCCTCTTTAACTTCTCATTCTTCCTCAATCCACATAACATTTATCACAACCATGTCTCAGAACCAATGCAAATGACATGTTCACATAAATAATGAGGATATGACCATTTTCATAACAATGTACAATTCATAACAACATCATCAACAATGAGTCAATAAGCCTTTCAAACCATTCTCAACACATCACACACCAACAATTAATCACATTGCCTTTTATTACCCCTTTTCATCATTAGAATTATTCAATATGGACAAGTCAACCCATCACCAAGTTCCATTACTCTCCAACACATACCACAAGGAAATACACAATTCTATGCACTTAACAAGGGTTTAGAAATCCACTTGCCTCAAACAATCAAGCAATTACTCCGGGACTTGAGCCTTCCTCTTTCGTTGTAGTTCCACATCAATACAATCTATTCAAATAAATAACCACAATAAGATTTCGAACTAACAACACTCATATTACTATATTTCTAGCCTAGACCCAAGAACTCACCCAAATCTATAACCAAGATCTTAAATCTTGATGTCAATTAACATGTCAACTTGCATATTTCCAAATTCCAAGCCTAGGGTTAAGTTCCAACTTCTCCAAACACTACAACCCTAATAGCTTTAATGTAATATAATACACCCGATATTTAATTGTGTAGCTCAATATATCAAACTTGGGTCTTAATATGAAAATTATATGAAAAAAATCAAAAATCAATTACATAAAAGTTCCAGAACCCTAGAATTAAGCCAAACCCATTTGTACGCATGACCTGCCTTGTATTCACTAAATACTATATTATATTCTTGATGAGGCAATCATAAGTTATCATTGCCTCATCATTGGCCATATAGAATGTCATTTACTTTGTCTCCAACAATCAACAATTGATAAGAAAATTGGAAAGGCAAGACGCAGTACCTGTTGTTGTCGTCCTCGGCTTCCAGGTTTTCTTTTTTCCTTAAGTTGTATAGTCTAAAATTATCAAACCCTATTAAATTATGGGCCAAGTGATATAAAATATTAAATAAATTATGGACTTGGTCCATTAATCACCAACTAAATAAATTAATTATTTAATAAATACCCGTCAAGTAAATAACTTTAGTTATTGAATAGTTCACAATTCTCAAACCAACTTCACCGACTGATCAAGAAATTACTCGAGGCAACTATCAATAGGGGTAAAATGGTAATTTTTATGATAATTTCCAAAAATAATTTTTCGGATCATTACACGAATAATTTTCCGGGTCAGTTTTAGCTTCTCTATTTTTGTTGTTATTATAGCTTGAAATAAGTATTTGAAATATCTTTTTAACCTTAAAAGACTTTTTCTTCTTGGAAGAATAAAATATAAGTCAATTCATATGGGCTCTTAGTATGTGTTTGGCCATAGATTCCAATTTTTTCATTTTAAAAAATAAATAAATTATTGTTGGAATTAAAGATAGAGTTGTGTTTGGTATTACTTTCTTGCAAAAAAATAATATTTGTAACATTAGAATGTAATTAAATACAACTCCAAAAGTGAACAATGAGTTGGAAAACAGGTTATAAGTTATTTTTAAAATTTGAAATACAACTTCAAGTTGGATTTATGAATACATATAATTCTACACCTTTATGGATTTATGGATTTATGGATACATATAAAACAAGTTATGTAACTTCCAAAATTATATCATGAATACATATAATTCTACACCTTTTTAATTACTTGTTTTAATCTAAAACAAACATAAAATTCATTCCCAAAAATAGAACCAGATGTGATAGGTTCATTAGGGTTCCACTCAGTACTGGAGTCAAATAAATATTTCTTGACTCTAATTCTTAATATTATGGGTTTAGTGAATTCATCGAAAAAGAAATTATATTATTGATCATATATCACACGAATTTTATCTATAATCATGTTGATCTTCTACTATTAAGGAAAAATTGTGACTCATAATTTTTTTTCCAAAGTAGTAAATTTATTCTAAGTTATTAATTAATACATACAAAAAGTATTATAATCATCAATGCATTTAATTCTACACTTTTTTTATTGTCTCATTTCAACCTAGAATCATTGATATTTACTTGGAGTTGGTTAATCGTGTTACAACATCAATCATTAGACGAGTTTAAACCTTGAATCCTCGTTATTATCTCTTTTCCTAGGTTTAGACATTTTCACTCAAACAAGTCAAACCTAGGGCAAGTTATAATATTTGCAACTATTAGATTCGATTAATACAAAAGAATTAATAAGGTATACAATCATAATAAAAGTTTTATTATGTAAACACCCTATGTTTAGGTTAAGTCGTCACAAATTCCACAACCCTTGATTGTAGGGCTTAGCCACTCATGATAATTGATGTAAATTCACTACAACAAAAAAGCCATTTCCCAACAATTTTTGTTGTTGCCATATATTGGTTATTGTTGCTAAAATACTTTTGGCAACAACAAAAAGTTGTTGCATGTTATTGCAATAAAAGCTGATGCAAAAAGTTCTTGTAACAACAGAATATATTGTTGCCAAAAACTAACTTAACACAACCAAAAAAATTGTTGCCTTACATGCATATAGTTGTGGCTTATAAAAACTTTCACAATAAAATCTAATGTTGCCATAAATTAATTTTTTTACCAATAATATTAATTGTTGCAAAAACATGGAAAAAGTTGATTAGTAATCCGCTAGAAAAGCTTTTGGCAACAAGAATTTTTATTGCAATAAATCGAATATTTTTCTATGCACCTTTAACAACAATTTATGATAGTTGCTACATATACAATACACATTTCTTTTTTAAAAAATACATAAATATTTCAATTAAAAACTACATAAATTTGCAAAGGTCAATACATAAGATTGATGCACTAGAGACTTACTACATAGGTCTTTAGTCTTTACTTGTAAAAAAATCATTATTTTCTAATCTTCTAATAATTTTTTTTAAAAAAAATCTTCTTCCAATAGTACTTGTGTTGCAGCAGAGTTGAATTATACATGTTCATCCTGCAACTAAAAGATAAATTTAATTATATTTTGATAAAGTTATAAATACACAAATATAAATTTAAAAAGCAGAAGGAATCACATAATACTACACTCTATGAAATACTTCACCATACTTGGAACTACTCAAAGACCGTTGTGGCATGCTATTTTCTCCAGGACCATGAAGCTTTTTCGTGTCACATCTCAGGATATACAAATATACATACATGCATATATAGCTAGTGAAATTTAAGTTTCAGCAGTCGAAACAAATATTTTTAACAAATATGATGAGGGGAAACAAGGTAGCTTAATTTGCAATTGACTTGCAACAAGTGCAATGTCTCTACTAGCAGTTTTCTAAGCTTTGCTACCATAGAGAAAGAATATAATTCATGGTTAAAACATTTTACATGCTACTATGATTCCCTAGTTAAAAGAAAGTTAACATAGTATGACAACTAAGAAATAACCTAAGGTCATGCAAGTATTTTAAGTTTTATCATTTCAGAAGTTCACAATGATTGCAATATTCTGGACTCGTGTTCTCATTTTTCACAATTCCTCATAAAGTGTAAGTTAAACAAATAATTTATCAAAGATTCAAAGTGCTGCAGAACATGATGTTCTGGAATTAATTAAGTACAAGATGGAAATGATTCACAACAATATAGTTATTGCCAAAAAGTTGTTGCTAAATCCATACTTTCTTGTAGTGAAAGTATGCAATTGCATTCATTGAATAAGAATTTACTTACAAAAGTTAAGTCAATCATACAAGCTTTGATTAAAATCAAGTTAACTCTGAATAAAGACTCGTTCTAGCATACAATTTTCTTTGTCAAAACCAAGATAATAAAATAAATCCTAAAAAATACTATTGTCTTCACTAAAACCAAGATAATAAATCATGAAAAATACTATATATAGCTTTAGGAAATTTGAAATTTTAAAATATGACAGCTGCCCTCTGAAATACATCTAACGCTTCGCCTGACGGCCCATCATGGTGCGACGCTCCGTCACTTGCAACATCGTGCCCTATCAATAGCTTGCTTTGAAGACCCTTAGTAATGGTCTTCCTGCCGTCCCATCGTAGGTGATACGGTCTGTCATGTGAGTTTGACACCACCTTTTGAACATGCTTTTGGTTCCCTCTGACGCTTGACAAGCACAAACACACTATAAGTTTATCACTTCGGTAGTCAAAGATAGTATAGTATAAAGATTGGTACAAATAATAATTCAATCAAATCTTGCTAACTATTATTCAGGTGATCAAAAGAAAGGAGTTGGTTGTGGTTATGAACCACTTTTATAGAGTAAATGATAATTAAAAATAATTGGTAACTATGAAACTTAATATAAACAATAAAAGATAGGGTACAAGACTAAACAAGTGCATAATGATAGTTGAGATTTGACCATATTCATTTATCACATCTAAAGTTCTATAGATTCTCTCGAATTCGATAGCTTATTAGAGTATTCTTAAGCCTTGGATTTTTCTTCCGAGTAAATCTCAAGTTAAAGAATAAACCAATTATACCCCAGTGATTGTTCTTAAGGAAGTAACATCCTTTAACTATTTTTCCTTGAGATTTAATCAATAATTATCAACAAGCTCCTTCAATTACTTTAGAGAAAATATATTGATTCAATACAAAACTATGCAACAATATTCACCAAGATATTCCTCTTTCGATTAAATAAAATAATGAACAAGGTTGCAATTTAATTTAAATTCCCATAACAAGTTCAAGCATAAGAATGAAATTCAAAATCCCAAAAAATTCATCAATACAACATGTTTGTCAAATACCCTCTAAGAATCTACTCCATGGATGAGAATAAGTTTACTAAGAACAAAGATGAAAATGAAGACATAGCAATCAAACTTTAATCCCAACTTTCATTTTGGATTCATATAGTGTACCGCGTGTACCCTCTCCTCTTCTTCGTAACCTAGCGTTTCTTTCTCTTCTCTTGGTGTCGATCTCTTGATCCTCTTCCTTGGGACAAGCTCCAACACAATATAGCATAGGGTTTCATCCAAAATTCTAAAAATACCCTTACTTTTATGCTTTTCACGCCTCAACTCCACGCAGGCGTTTTGGACGTGAGACTGGCGCGCGGAGAACCACTAAACAGCTTGGGTTTCACGCGGGCGCGCCGCTGGGTGTGCAGACTACTCAATTTTTGCTCTTTTTTTTTTCTTTCTTTGACATTCTTGTTGGCCTTTTTCACTAATCATATTCTACACTTGAATGACCACCCTATACACATGAAAAGTAGACCAATAATTGCAAAAATTACATTCAAACTTGTCTAAACTTTCTCATTTTATTCTCCCATCAAATACACCCCCCCCCACACTTGAGTTTTGCTCGTCCCAAGCAAATTAGAACAAACTTGACCCGCTCTAGACCTTGACACACAGTCACTAGAAATACTAATCGAGTTCAACCATCCCTATTGGTGCATGAAATGTTTATCATTAAATGACTACTCAGTGACACTAAATTTAAGCGAAAATCAATCTATGAACTTCCTCACAACAAGAAGATGTTATTTATTCACAGGACTTATGCTCATGCATCAAAGAAAAAAACTCTCATTTCACTTCCACTCACAAAGAAATACATCATGTTTTTTCCATAATACCATAGGATTGACAATTGAGTAATTATCCACTAATGTAGGACTTGTCAAGTTAAAATCGTCTAAGACTTGTACATGTATAATTTGTGGTAAGGTTGTTTGTAGAAAGTCATATCCCCCCTCTCTTGTTCACCTCTTTTTTTTTTCTTTTTGGCAACTTTCATCTTCTTTTGGAAACACATCCAACAACTTTCGATGTCTTTCAACACATGGCTAGATTCAGTTGCCTCTTTTTTTTAAAAACAAATTTCTGCTCTTTCGCTTTTAATTTCAATTAAGAGAGTGACACACGGAGAGATTAGACTAGAGGGATGTATCGGCTAATAAAAAATGGATTATTATAAGGATAAAATTGGTTGACTAGGGATACTTATCATCAATGGTCGGTGAACTTAGGCCAGAAGCGGGTTAATCAAAGAAAGCCTACAACTATATTCTTCCTCAAAAAGTCCTAGGATTTCGCCTCAAAAACTACCATGCCAAGTTTTAGATTCTTTCAAACATGAGTACACATCAAGATCTTCTCACCACACAATATTCAAGGATTGATAATGCCTCAACTTCACATACCAACAAGTAAGCAAATTCCAATTAAGCAAGCAATACAACCTCTAGATAGGAATTAGTCAATTTATACCTCTAGCACTTGTTCAACAATTATTTTACGACTCTTATCCTCAAAAATGTCTGATTCAAAAAAAATACGACAAAAGAAAACTCCTTTTTTTTAGTTATTTACAACTACTTCACCCCCACACTTAAACTATGACATGTCCCCAGGGCATAAAGAAACGACAAAAGTAAAGGAACTTCCCCGACTCTCTTTAGTCAGTGTCGGAAATAGTGTCTAGCTCCATTGCGCAGGCTTGGCCAAGCGCATGAACCCATTCCATGATCTTTCTGTCCAACTTGGTTGTCTTAACTGGGAGCCCATCCACCTTCTTCATATTGAATACTACATTTTCCTCTCCAACTCTAAGCATCAGTTTCCCTTCATACACATCAAGTATTGCTCTACCAGTAGCTAGGAATGGTCAGTCAAGAATTAATGGAACCTCCTTATTTTCTTCCATGTCCGCCATGATAAAATCTACTAAAAACACAAACTTGTCCACCCTAACTAGAACATCTTCAACTATCCCTTCAGGAATAATGGTGGATTGGTCTCCCAACTGTAAGAACATTGGGATAGATTTCATGATTCCGAGATCTCCTTCTAACTTTTTGAATATGGACAAAGGTAAGAGGTTTATAGAAGCTACTGAGTCACACAAGGATTTCTCAAATCTAGCAGTCCCTATCGCACATGGAATAGTAAAACTACATGGAACACCATATTTCTGAGGTAGTTTATTTTGAAGGATGGCACTACAATGAGCATTCAACTTAACTACTGATGTTTCCTCCAATTTTCTCTTGCTGGATAAAATTTCGTTCAAAAATTAAGCATATGCAGGCATCTGAGTGATTACCCCAGTGAAAGGAATATTCACATGTAGTTGCTTCAGCATCTCTAAGAACTTACCAAAATACTTGTCAAGCTTCTCTTGTTTCATCTTTTGAGGAAAAGGCAATGCAGGCATGTATTTAGAATCAATTTCTAGTTCTGACTTCTCCTTTCCTTTCTGAATTTCGTTGGACGTCCCTACTACTTTTTTACTTCCTTGTTTCTCATCTTGGCTCTTTGTTACTTCATAATCTTTGCTTTTGCAATTATCGTTTAACTTTTTTCCACTTCGCAAACTCATAGCTTTCAGCTCCTTAGGGTTCCTTACTGTGTCACTTGGAAGATTTCCAGGTGATTTTTCAGATATCTGATTAGCAATCTGCCCAACCTGCTTTTCTAAATTTCGAATAGAAGTATCTTAAATTTCAACTGCTCATCAACCTTAGTGATGAAACTTTTAAACATCTCTTCTAAACTGGATTGGTTCCCTTGTTGTCCCTGATGAGGTTAATATTGTTGTCACTGGTGATTCTGGTACCCCTGAAGTGTTTGACCTTGTCCTCTCACATTGTTTTGTTGGCACGCATGCAAACTACCATTTGGTGAGCTCCAAGAGAATCCAGGATGTTTTTCCCCATTGCATTAAAATTGTTTCCTTCTTGATAGTTCCCTTTGTTAAAGTTTCCAACAACATGAACCTCTTCTTTTGTAAATGGCCTTTGTTGACATTCATGAGTAGGATGCCTCTCTGCACAAAAATAACACGTTATTGATTGCGTCATTTGAGCCTGGGCAAGAGTCAATTATTTCACATCCTTTCCTATAGATGCAACCTGCAAGTTAGTGTAAATATCAACTTGGTGCACCCCTACAAGATCCTTCGATTACTTTAGAGAAAGTATATTGATTCAATCCAACAAAACTATGCAACAATATTCACCAAGATATTCCTTTTTCGATTAAATAAAATAATGAAAAAGGTTGCTATTTAATTCAAATTTTCATCACAAGTTCAAGCATAAGAATGAAATTCAAAATTCCAACAAATTCATCAATACAACATGTTTGTCAAATACCCTCTAAGAATCTACTCCATGGATGAGAATAAGTTTACTAAGAACAAAGATGAAAAAGAAAACATAGCAATCAAACTTTAATCCCAACTTTCGTTTTGGATTCATGTAGTGTACCGCGTGTACCCCCTCCTCTTCTTAGTAACCTAGCGTTTCTTTCTCTTTTCTTGGTGTTGATCTCTCGATCCTCTTTCTTGGGAAAAGCTCCAACACAATATAGCATAGGTTTTCATTTGAAATTCTAAAAATACCCTTAATTTTAATGTTTTCACACATCAACTCCACGCAGGTGCGCTGTGCAGGCGCTTGGACGCGCGACTGGCGTGCGGAGAACCATTAAGCAGCTTGGGTTTCGGTAACACCCCATAAATTTTTTGAACTAAGACTCGAACCATCCTTCGTAGTGAGTAAATTTTTACCAAGGAATTTAAAATTTCAAAAGTGTTAAGGTCACTATATGTAGCACCTTGAGTTCCAAAAAGAACAAAATTAGAAATAGCAAAATCTGAAATTTTTTAAGTTATGCTTAAGTTATGAGTTTTGGGTCAAATTCAAGAAATCATAACTCTTTGTACAGGATTATTTAGGTGGGCTACAAGATAGTTAATGAAAGGTCTTTGAATTATCTTTACAACTCCACCGAGTTTGCTAAGTTTCGAGGTCGGATGAGTGAGATATACCCTTTTGAAATCAAGCTATCCAAATAAGGAAAGTTACCCGAAAATAGTAAAGGGTATTTTGGTCTTTTCCTTACCCAATAAGATTTAATTCATTTTTAGTAAGGTTTTAAGGGTCTAATCCTATTAGGTTCAGTTTTATAATCCTAATATACGCCTAGGGTTTTAGTTGAGAGTTCAAAAATAAAAAAGATGAGAAAAGAGGAAAGGATCAAGACGTTCGTCGAGGTTCTTGAGTTTTGTTGCGGATTTTCGCCATGGGTTTGATCCCTAAGAGGTATGTAAACTTTCATAGTGTTTGGTTTTTTCACCCACACGCCAATCATGTTATTTTCAGCGTAAATTCATTCTCAAAAGTTGAAGGAATTGAGTTCTTGATAACTGTTCTTGAAGTTCATTCTAAATCTTATTTTGTTGGGGTTTTGATGAATTCTTGAGATTAAAGTTAGTGATTTGAGTTGAGTGTTGTTTTGAGTAGATTATTGTGTACTTAGGTTGGGTAATTGAATCTAAGGAAAACTTGAGAAAAGAAATTGATTAAAAACGATTTAGGATCAGAAAACGAGAGACGAAATTCGTCGAAATTCGCCTAGGGAGGGGCTGGGGCGGCGCGCTCCAGATGCACCAGAGGGGCTGGGGTGGCGCCCCAGCAGTGCGCCAATATGCAGCCTCTGAATTTAGGGGGCTGGCGCCCCGCGCCAGGGTCGTCTGCCCCCACTCTTTTTCCGTCAGTTACCCCATTTGAGTTCCTTTAAAGTGTATCTTCACTCCCTTTGATTCTAACTACTCTAAACTAGTTATAAACATCTAGAAATCATCCATAAACACAAATAATAACCTTGAATTCATAATTCAAATTCATGATAGATCTAAGAGTTAAGTCTTGAGAGTTCTTTCGAACATTTTAAGAAAGTCCCTTTGAGTTTTTTTGAGGAGTCTTCTACAAATTTAAATAACTTGTTTCAAGACTCGAGCAAGTGAGTATAGAATGAGGAGAATGTATTCATGAGTATACTTTGTCATCACGAGATCCTTCATATCAAGAACCATAACTCTTGAATTCATAATTCAAATTCAAGAGAGAGTTATGAGTAGATTTCATGAAAGTCTTTGAGTTCAATTGTGAATCCTTTGAGATCAACTATCAATTTGAACTAAGTTTTGAGGAATTAAGTATGAGAATGAGAAGAGTCGTTTACGCGAGTTCCATGTTGTTATGTAGACCCTCGAGTCGAGTTATTCATGCTCATAAATTTTGCATGAACTCCATAAGTTGAGTATCTTTGAGAGGAATAGTATCTTCAAGTTCTAAGTCTTGAGTATTGAGTTCCTAATACCTTTTTGAGATTTTATTCCTACTCATGGGACTATTACATGTTACCCATGAAGTCCTTGAGTTGAGTAGTTCATGCCCATAATTCCGCATGAACTCTATAAGTCGAGTAGTGTTGAGATGAGAAGTATCTTTGAGTCCTTGAGTTGAGTAGTTCATGCCCATAATTTCGCATTAACCCTCTGAGTCGAGCATTCTTTAAATGAGTATTATCATTGAATTTCTTGAGTTCCGAATATTGAGTTCTATGTATGGTTATTAAAAACCTTGAATTGAGTCGTTCACGTCCATAATTCGGCATAAATCTTATTTTGAGAAGTCTTTTACAATTGTTTTAAACTTGTTTTAAAGACGTGAGCATTGAGTTGAGTAAGAGAAAGAGTTGAGTTTGGTTTCTTCAAAAAATTATATGGGAACTAAGTATTCCCAAAGTGTAAATGTTTTCACATTTAAACAAGAGAGGAAACACCGATTTCAAAGAGAGCTTTTAAGCTAGTTTTTGAGTAATAATCTCAAACCACAGAAAGAGTTATGTTTTTAAACATATGAGATAGTTATATTTTGGGAGTAGTATTGAGCACCGATATGGGGACGAATTCAGATAACTCAAGTCTCCATAAACCATGTAGCCAACGTGGGTAGAAAGGGTCATACTTTTTAGATGATTCCTTACTGCTTTTTAGCATAGACTAGTGGTTCCACTTAGTTGATGCGCTCTATATCCCGGCAAGTTATAGGACAGTTCTGGCAGCGTGGGCGAGACGTTGTATCATCACATAGCTCATAAGGATGGTTTTCGGTTAGAGAAACTCCCACAGATATATTTTGTATTCTTATATACACATAGTTTACTTTGTATTTTCATATACAAGTAGAGTTTATCTGGTATCCTTGCATATAAACTGAGTTGCTTTCTACTGTCTTAAAAGCTTTCCATATATTGCATATATATTGTTGCTTTATATTGAGTTGAGTATCCAAAGTCGAGTATCCAGAGTTGAATACCCAGAGTCGAGTATCTTATTATTGAGTTGAGCCTTATTTCACTGAGTTGAATATCTTACCATTGAGTTGAACTATGTTTCTTATTCTTGAGTTGAGTTTAGTTGAGTGAGTTGAGAGGAGGTAAGTATGTTTCCTTTTTATCAAGTTCAAGCTTAT